>JABFQD010001536.1:0-17973 GCA_022817045.1 Psix sp. ZL-2020 | reverse complement strand
AAAATTTATAAAATAACTTTCTTCACAAATAATTCAACAATTTCTTAATTAGCTTCAAAATAATAATGACATATTTTCAATTGTTTTTAATTCAATGATTTTTTGTTACTTTGATATAAGACATAATATTTATTTCAAATTGAGAAATAATTATTTATTAGTGTCTGATATTTTTTTAATAATAAAATGAAATCCTGTCATGAAAAAGGGTCTCTCAAATATAAAAGAGAATTGTGTTTATTGTAATCATAACCACATTCAATTGTTTTTGTCCTGCACAACTTACCTGATGTTGTTTGTAATAATTTATTAAATCCTTAATAACATTTAGTAATGCGTTTGGATCTTTAGCGTTCCATGTTGCTAAGCTAGGAATATTTTCAAGTATTTCTTTTGATGTTGGATCATTAAAAAATGAATGATCATCAAAAATAAAGTCGGGTCCCAAGTGTAAATTACGTAGGTCAAATAATACTTCACATTTGAATTTTTTATTCGTGTATGGAATGCGTAGAGTAAATTGATCTTTTAGAATTTTCTTGCAACTAGTCGTTACCGTAGAAATAGATACATTTTCTTTGCGAACACCTGGAAAACATATTTTCATTTTAATCATTTCATCATTTTTATTATTCTTGGGCGTAAAAAAGACATGTCATCTTTGAGATTTTGTCCAAAATAAATGTTTGCACAAGAAGTAAGAGAAATGTTTTAACGTACACAATGTAAATAAATATAAATATTCAGTTTAAAATAAATTGACTTGTAAACAGCAAAAATGTAAACAAAGATTTACCAAATCCGTTATGCATAATTATTGACTGCACTAAAGGTTGGATTGATTCATCAAGATGATGAATTGAAAACATATTTAATATTTTAACTTGATTTATGTTAGTGAAACAAAAGCGACGTCAACTTAGAAAAAACACATGTTTAGTCATAGATGACTATTAAACAAACATTAAAAAAAGTAACTTTGTTATGAGCTAGAATCTCATGGAAAATATCACTTCTGTGGATATTTACTGAACTAAACGTTTCGTGACACTCAATGGTGGCGCTGTTGTTGGATATCGATAAAGCAGTTTATCTGATTAATGTTATCAATTTCGAGGTTTGTAAAAAAAAAACTCTGTAAAATGTAATCTTCGACGTGTAGTTTAACCCGTGAGTGGTCACGCATTTTCGTGCATCTTTGTTTATTAACAAAAACATTACTCGGTTATCTTTGTCTGTCAGTCGAAAAGATCACAGCGCGTCTTACTTCACAGCGGTTAAAATGAATTTCATTGTGAGATAAAAAGTAGGGAAATTATTTCTTAGCTATGGTGAAAATTAGAAAATTTCTTCTTTGTTATAAAAGAAAAATTAATTTTATGAATATACTTTTTGATATTAAATTATTCAGTTATAACAGATATTATTTATTTTATAAGGTAGTATTGTAAAATTTTGTTTTCATAGTTAAAACAACTTCTATATGAGAAAGTTTTTTTTATTGATAATAAATTATTATTATACATTTAACTGCTGTTTTGAGTCGAAAAATTGAGCGCATTTAATATTAAATATATCGTAACTTATATTGCATCCATTTCTTCTAGTATAATTCGAGACAAATTGGGAAATAAACTTATAATAAATTTTAATACCAGATTTATTGTCTTAATCCATAATTTGTATGAACTGTATAATTGTATAATATATAAAATATAACATAAACTTATGTAATATTTTATTTTTACACAAAAATTTGTAACACGTTACAATTTTGAAAGAATAATAATTTTAACATTTTTAAATGAATGGAAAAATTAGAAAATGAGAAAATCGACTGAAATACTTGAAATTTTTTAAAACCTTAATTACTCGCGTAGTGCCTACTAACCGCCACTGACACAAAAATTCGAATGTAATCTGCTTGTAACAATAAAAGATATCATTACAAGATATTATTACAATTTGTTGAAATGCCTCAATTCAGTTGCCAAAATTTTTTAGATTACCGAGTTAAAGGTATATAATATTCCCAACTATTGCAACATTTACCCTTTGAATTTATTTAATTTTCTTTCTATTATATATTTTAGTAACAAATTTCCTTACATATTATTTCTTATATACTTTTTTCAATATTGGCTCTAATTCGGGTTTATTTGTTTTTTGGTTTAATTTATGAGAAGGTATACTCTTGAAAAGTATTCATTTTTGTGAATTATTGTTGCGTTTTGTAAATTTTAAAAGATTCTGATTGAATGCTGCTGTGAATTCTTGAAGAACCAAATAAACTGGCATTAATTTATTCACTGACTGTTCTGTTGAAAATTAATCACGAGTCTATTTTTTTCTTTATAAAATATAATTTATTATATATATAAATAATCTGTCAACCAGACTTGGGATGCTGAGTTGGTTGATATAGATTAAAACTTCTATGTAGCATTGAGTACTTGAAATGCTCAATATATTCGAGTTAAAAAGTACCTAAACAAATAGCTGCATGGATGATCAAACTTAAGAATGGTCTTCTAGACAAAGGGACCGTCTTGCTGGTCGATGACTAGAACTCGAGCTAGTCATACGACCATTGATGAGTGTCGTTTATGACACTCATCAATGAGTGTCATATCGTATATTTATGGCTGCTTGGCAATCTTTAAGATTACCATCGTCCAAATGTTTGAACTCGCCCGTAAGAAAAACTATATACATCTGTTATATAGACAGCTTCGAAATTACTTAAAAACAGAAATTTGAGCGCATCTGTATGTTTAGGTTCTCATTGTAAGTCATGTTTAATTTTCCTTTTTTATTTTGAGTTTATACAGCTGGAAAATACATCTTATCCCAATCATATAGATATTCGAGAGGTTGAGATTTTTCTGGCACTCATGTTTTAATTCTCAGACAAATTACATCGTTCAGCTTTACGCGCGCGAGTTAAACAAAAAACTAAGTTTTTCATATTTTAAATTAGAAAGTAATAGACTCGAGTTTTCTAATTGAACTCGCATTATAATATATAATTTAATTTGTAAAAAAAACATAGTAATAAAATAAATAAATAATAAGAAGAAATAAAAGTATACTTCATTTCTTCATAACATTTTTTGGTGCCTCCTGTGAGGTCTGCTCGTGACCTCTTGTACTCTTGAATGAGAACTAAAAATTATTCAAAACCGACATTTTGATTCTGCAATATCCAAAATCAACTGGAGGTGTTTTACATCATCTCTATCGATCTACCCGGCTTATCACTGTTGTTTATCATCATCGACGGTTTGAAAATTCATCAATACTAGGTGACCCAAGGTCCAGGGACAATTACAACTACGCAACGAAATGATCAAAGGAGAATTAGATGACAACTTATCCATCATCCAATTAGAAGTTAATCTAGAAAAGGATTTCATCCTATTTCGTTCGCTGAAGGAAGACAACGCCCAAGATAACCACAGCCAACTATTTATAAGACTACAGCATAAAAACCGTAGAGGAACGTATAATTTTGCAAGTAGCATTGTTTGTTTTTCGGTAATCGATAGATAATTAGTGAAATAATAGTTTATAATGGATCGAGTTCGGATTATAATTCAAAACAGAACTATATTAAAATAGTAAATTACTATTTTAAAAGAATTATTTGATCAAGGGCGGTTAAATGCAACAAATTTAGAACTCCGTTTGAATACTGTGACGGGTTTGTTTGTATATGATTCTCATAGAAAGCTGATACGTTGTCGTATACTTCTAGATACCTGCTCAAAAACTTATTTTGTTTCGGAAAATTTTGCCAAAGGGTTAGGTTTACCCATGAAATCGTGTTCGTTACCAATCAAAGCAATAAATTCGATTAATACTAGTTCAAAATACATTTTAAAAACATCTTTCAATTCTTCATGTAATGATTATGAACGAACTTTGATTTTCCTAATTGTTCCCAAAATTGCATATTTAATTCCATTTAAACCTTTTCCTCGACTTTTGACGTCATCGGTGCTGATAGCCGTTAGGAGTAGTAAACATTTTTTTTCGTTCTAGATCAACGGAATCATGCGCAACATCTTTGAATGCGCATGCTTAATGTAAAACGAAATGTTTAAATGATTCGAACAGATAGGAATCGAGTTATGACAAATTAGAAGTCGATTTTCGACGTCATCGGTACTCATAGCCATTAAGAATGGAAAAATTTTTTTTTTGTTCTAAATAAGCGGAACTACGTGCAATATCTTTTAATGCGCAAGCTTAATGTATAACCAGATTTTCAGATGATTTTGATTGATAGATTCCGAATTATGACAAATTAGGCGTCGAATTTCGACGTTATCGGTGCAGATAGCCATTAAGTATGAAAAAAAATTTTTTTTCGTTCCAGATCAACGAAACTATGCGCAATATATTCGAATGCGCATGCTTAATGTAGAACCAAATTTTCAGACAATTCGGACTGATCGAATCCAAGTTATGACAAATTAGGTGTCGAACTTCGACGTTCCTTCCCGTAAACAAGTTGCAAAATTTTTGTACCGTCATCATAAGATCAGGTTTGTTTAATTTATTTTCCACGATGTAACACAGTATGAATTACATGTCATATCTAATTCTATAATGTGCTATCGCTATAACTTTATCGAAGCCTTGCTTTTTTTACAAAGCATACTCCACGAACTTTTTTCTTTTAAGGGCTTGGTTGTATAAATCTGTTCTCGATACCCGTGTAAATCACAAATTGTACAGATGCACAGATTAACAATGTATTCTGGAACATTCCATGTACCGGTCAAAATGCTGTCCCGACCCACCTCGAAATCATAAATTAAGTACAAAGCACTTGTTCGTTTTTTTTAGTGGTTGCATAAAACAAAGATGACCATAATTTTCGTTTTTATAACATATCGGGCATTTATTCGAGCCGCAAACATGATTTCCGAACTATCCAACTTTTTGTAACACGTTTTACAGTATTTGTATTCTGCACAGATTGAAGTGGTCTTCAATATAGATATTTTAAACGAATCATTTCCTAAGTGACGATTTAGACACACGATACCGTAAAAAATTGATTGCACAAATCACAAAAAACCTCATCCACCTTTTTACAAGGTGGATTACCACGACATCGCGACCACGCGTTAGGACATCTGTGTGAGGATTTTCAAACGTACGTCTTGTTGCAATGCGTGCAATAATTTCGCGCGGATAAGGCACCGGGCAAACTAAGTATTGATTCATAATGTTTGGCACTGTCGTCGTACAAAATTCGTAGATTGTGAACGACTAAACCAGCTTTAGATACGGTCTCTGCGGTACCATTATATAGAGGGTGGTTGGTTTTTCCCATTTTTTTAATATTGTATAAAATAATAGCAAAACCTTCGTCCGCTAAATATTTTTGAAATTTATCAACTTCCGACAGACCACAACCGCTCTTAGGGACCATTACACTGGCTAGACGAACCAGCTCCAGTTTTTTTGCCTTTGCGTAACCCTTCTTACGACGTGTATTTTGTTCCACGCAGCGTGCAAATCAACCAATCTTAGTGATCCTCTGAGCGCGTATGCTTTTGCAGCTACAAGGGAACGCGGCAGGCAGAGATTATCGTCATTATTTGTCGTTAAAGTAGACCTTTTTTGAACATTGTTGAAGGGTAGATTGCACCACCCGCTTCCACGAACCTCTTTTACAATACTGATTTTAAACCTTAACCGATCATCTCATCAAATACTTCTGATCTACATGTTATCCCGATGTAGTGGTTATCTTCATAACCGTCTATTATTTTTCTTCGTATACTACCGATACTCCTCTCCAACCATCCTTGTATCCCCCCCCCCCCACCCCCTCACCTAACAGTCTCAAAGTTAAAACTATCTCCCTACCGTATGTTTGAAACCTTTTATAATATAATTTCGATTCATTTAAAATTGAAAATTCTGCTGCCTCCTCCTCGTTCGTGTCACTCTAATTGGTGTTTCCAGCCTTTCCCTTGTTTGACACTTCCATCCCTTTACCGCCACTCTGAATCACTCTTGCAGAAATGAATAATTTTATGGTTCGAGTTCCATATGCATTTCAATGTACAAATAAGGTATGACATCGTTTAAATAATCATGAAATTCAACAAAAAATTTAAGAATATTAATGTCTATATATGTATGCACGTTCATTAATGCATGTATGGTAAAACTGAAAATTTGAAAAATTACTCACCAGTATAGTGCATGGATCAATTGCAGCCATATAGTTTACGGCGTTCTGGCTTACATTGTTAGCCTGTAAATAGCTGGCATTGTTGCTTTCGAAACAAGCACGCGTCCACCGCGTGCTTGCTTATGTCACAATGCAACTGCTCTCTGAAGACATGAAGTTTTCATCATTGTCATCGCTGTCATAATTACCTTCTTTGCTAGACAAACTTGAACTAGATTCTTCTTTTTCTTCAGTGTCGGTCTTCAGGAGTAGATTAGAAAAAATACCACCCGACGGTCCGGGCTGCGGTGGAAAAACTTCAAATTCGTCACTAGCATGATTTTGGTGATAATTTTCTTGATCTGTAAAGTATAAATTGTTTAATAGTTTGAAAAACTGATACGACGCAAGTAAATAATATTAGGTAATAATACCCCTATTTTCTTCCTGACGTTCCTGACTTTCTGATTTTGTTTTCCGAGTCACGACCGGTGCGTCAACACTTTTCAAATTATCGTTATCGGCGATGACAATCGTTTCGAAAATAATTTCCAGATCGCCGTTTGGAACCTTAATATAACCTGTGAAAATTCATTTGTTTATGGTTTATAGTTTGTTATTTACGTGCTATATTTGTGCACAAGCTTCATTTTTATCAGTATTGTTTTTCTATATTTTTATTAATAATGCAGAGAGATCATAAATTCAATAAAAGGTAAAATAGTTTATCGAATAGCTACCAAAATCGTTTGCATGCTTGTAGATCTTCTAGCAACTTCATAATCCTGTGCTGCCTCTATGATGCAATGCACCATATGATATTTGTCTAATCGGCGATTTTTTAGCACCTTAACCACTATTTCTAGGACACATGGATCGAAGCATATTTTTCGATACGCATTTACAATTTCACGGATTGATATATTTCGAACAATGAAGTTCATTCGTTTTATTAGAGTGTTGAAATCGCGTGAAGGTCTATTGAAATCACAATCAACAATTGGTGATATCAACAATTTCACCAATGATTTATAAAAGATTTTACACGATATCATTTTTACGACTTGTTATGGCTGTCGACATTCATTAACTGTCACAGTTAGATATTAAATAAAATACTTTGCAATGTCAGAAAGTTTTGAATAAAATATAAAGTATTCATAGTTGAGCTCTCTCTTTTCTTTGGTTACTCCGCGTTTCTGCACGTGTTATTATCACGCGCGCAATATAATATAATAATTAACGAAGTATAAATCGAAACCTATGTTAATTTATTACAGTCTACCTGTACTTTAATTTAATTCCAGGGTTAAATGATTTCACACTGTATTCTCATTTCATTAATGTTTTATATTTTATTTGTAAAGGTAATTCTATATAAAACCTTCATTTATTCATTGCAAATACAATAAAGAGCTACTTAGAAAAATACATTAATCCCAATTAGCGTAAGATTTTAGCATGCATACAAGACTTAATGAATGAGAATGATATTTTTTTACAAGACAACGCTTTTCCCGTGTTTACAATCATGCAATTGCTATTCTTTATCGCTCGAGCTCATGAATTCGCTTTTGAACGAATAATTGTGTGTCGGTCGAATTGTGTGTCGAATAAAAATGTGTCGGATGAAGGCGTAAATTAAGGACCCGTTGTGGTTAATTGTTTCCTCCAAGTAGTCTCTTTTTTTAACGGAGTAAGTCTCGTCAATTCACTGAGTGAATATGGCTAAGCTAAAATGCAGTCTTTCAGAAGTTACGACTGTAACTAAATAAAATAATATTTATACTAATGAAAAACTGGCCACAATATCGTTGGTAAATGTATATTTCCTGACTAGTAAAATTTCAACTTTGCACAGTTTAAATTTATACAGTTCTAGGTTTTCATGGAATGATATTAACGTTGTATCAAACACATGATTGCACTTTAAAAATTAACAAAACGCGAATAAAATGTGTAAAATCGTCATATATTTATTATTAGACAAGCACTGATGAATCGTCACTTTGATTTGTACATATACATACATACATGTATGTTCTTATCTATTTTACGATTTTTACGTACGATTTTTGAATCGTACTATACGATTTTTTCGTTATAGCTGCGGGCTCAGATAATAGTTTTGCGGTTAAAATTGATATTTTTTATTATTGATAAAATATTTATTATTAACAATTAACTGTTAATGTGTTTTTAAGTTAATGTTTTTTATTATTGATCAAATATTTATTATTAACAATTAATTGTTAATATAAATTTAATACTATCATTCATCTCTTTTCTTGACATAAATAACACGCTATTGATCATGTTTATAGCTATTCTATCTATCTCGGTAATTGCATCATCGTCAATTCGAAGTTTTTTTTTTATCACTCAAGCGAGCATCATCAGAAACAGCTAGTGATTCTACCTGCCTATGCGTCCTTCGAGCCTATTCTCTGGCCTGTTCAGCCGTGCGTAAAAATCGTTTAGGATCTATTAAAATTTCTTTCATTTTTCAGCATCGTCGTTGACATTCTGGTTGTCTGAATTCAGAACGTCACTCATTTCGGCGTCGAAATGTGTTGATTCGTTGCCAGGGGTCTGCACGGTGACTAATTCTTTTCTGCGAAACTGCTCTAGTGTATCTACACTCTCATGAAGTAGGAGTACAAGTTTTCTCGCGACTATCTGATTGGCGCATCGGAATGGTCGTAATAGACACATCACTCAGGACCGAGACAAGAGAGACGAAACATCAGCAATTTTTTTTAAATTGTTCTATTCGTTTCAAAAAGGTGATTATCATTTGTTATATGATCTAACTATAGCAATGAAAAAATGTTCGTTTATTTAAATTTTTTGCACAGTCGTCTAATAAATAAAAAAGGGAAATGTACCGTAAAAAATTTTATTCGATAAACCTGCTTTCCAGTAAGAAGCTACAGTTGAACATCATTCAATTGATGTCTGCAAAAACAGAAATTGTTAAAATGATGAATGATGGCAAATCGAATCGCATCTTACTGAAATCAGCTTGCGTAAATTTTACCGAGCTGCTTCTAAAACTGCGAAGTCGTCCAGCTTATAAATTGGCCCGTAAGTTATTACGTTATATATATAATGTTAAATTTCACATGTCTTTTCATGTAATATTTGTTCTCATTCGTTTTTCAACTTTTTATATAATTTGTTTTTTATTTATTTTTTTCATAAACGAATTAAATTTCAAATTTGTTTAGCCTCTTCAGTGAGGATGATTTGGTTTCATCTGGTGAAGCGATACGAGAAGGAGCTGTCATTGGAAGAAATAAATGTTAATTACTCTGAGTAGTCACTTTTCAACGACAGCAAAGTTTATATAAATTAAGCCGTAAGTATTTTTTCTTCGTTTCATAGGATAGAAATATGCTTTGTGTAATATTATTACCCCAATGTACCTACTAAATATCTTCCTATATATACTAGCTGACTCTTGCCTACTTTAATTTTGATATATTAGTAAAACCTAATTTTTTGTAATTAGAGTTGAAACTAAATTACATGTACTTAAGTAAAGGTGCTCAATTGCGACATCTGAGGATTTAATTTCTCGATTTAGACAAGCATGTGGTTATTAAATCGCAGGCACTAAGCTGATGGAAAAGCTACGGATCCTCGCATCTTTTTTCAGGATAAGGAATGTTCGGGTGGAATCGTGCCTGTACTTACTATTTTAATTATTGATGTGACTAAACTTGTTTTTTTTTTCAGGACTTATTGTGCATAACACCCCGACTGAAGTTGAACTTCAAAGACTAGTTAACAAAGTGGGTTAATTGCAGAAAACAAAGGCGACAGCGTAGAGCGGATTAATTAAACCCGAGCGTTTTCATGTCGAAGTAGCGGGCTAACTAACTCTTGTTTTCTTTCAGAAAATATTTTTGGTATAGTATTTCTTGTAATTGTGTTGTGGGAAGGTCTTCATAAACAACTAGCTTAGCAATTAGTAGCCGCAATTTTAAGAAACTTTAGTTCCTTAAGGTTTTATCAAAATATTCATCGAGAAAGTATAAAGGCAAAATTATGTAATTTTATTTATTCTAATGTGATCGTAATTTGAATAATTGACAATTCTTGTCAATTATGAACCACATTTCTTTAACACTTATACAAAATGCAATTGATTGTGACAGTGTTTATCTTAAAAATAGACTTCTCTGTTTTCCGCAGCCGCTAACCGTAGTAACATTCTTGTTTTCGTCAAACACTTTGAAAAGCCGTTGCAAAGTGTTTAGATGGCTCACCCAACATAAAAGCGTCAACAATGGTACCACACGCTGGCCAAAAAATATAATCCATTTGTTTGAATCCAAACGGTAACATATAATAATTTGTACCCCCGCGATGTTTCATTAAAACAGGATGGATGGATATTTTCTCTTTCCGTGTTACGAATCTGTGGAAAGGTATTCGACGGATCGAATCAAATTCAAGAGTGATAGGGTCTTCTAACTCCCTGCAGGCGAAACCTCTAACGGTGTTTCAGCTTATCAATGCGCTGTTCGCATATTTAATTCTTAGATCTTTTACTTTACATACCTCTGCTATACTATCATCCAGTTTTTGCACAAGGTACGCGTGAAATGTCGGTCCATTGCAAGCAAAGGCTGATATAAACGCAGCTTTACCATAACCTTCTAACTAGTTTGTCATATCCCCGAGATAGTTGCCGATCGGTGGATTGTATTCGCCGAGTATGATAATATAGGTTACAGAATCTGTGTCATAATAAAGCATGCGGTTACTTAATTCTTCAAGATAGGAGTGTAATTACAAACGAGCATGAACTGTTGTATACGCAGCGAGTACAACGTTTGCTATAGGTCGAAGTTCTATCTCACCGGTCAAATTCCTCATAGGAAATATGCAAAACATCTTCATTTAAAGGAAACATCCCGCAACATTCTTTTGAAGGATCTGTTAATAAAGTTATGATTTACATGGTCGCGCACGATTTCTATTTTTGATAAATCAGGTTTTTGAGCAAATTTCCCCTAAAAACTATTTAAACATATTTTTCTGAATGATCGCAACCCCGGATTTTGAGTAATTTTGTTTCCATATAACCAGACTGTTTTATGCAAAAAATAGTCTTCTGTATAATTTTTCTTTTCTTCATCGCTTTGCATGTTTTCAGGCCAGCCGCGGACTTCTTGTTTTATTTTTAAAAAAGTGTCGATATAGTTTGAAAAAAGACCACATAAAAACCGTTAGCGTGAGACTGTACCGCTTCATATTGCCAAATCTCAAAAACTTTCTCCACTGCGTATCGAACCTCGTCAGAGACCCAGACACTGCAAAAATATCTATCTTTCGGGTTCTCATGCATACAGTCGTTGCTGTTTCTTTCTTCGACGCAGGAACAACAAAGCGCAAACAAAAGTCTCCTGGCAAATCACGTCAGTAAAACAGGGTGGAATAAGTTTCTCAGTGCTAAAATACCGTAAGATATTAAGCCTGCCACAGGGAAAATATTATTATTTTCCCTTACAAGATGTTTGCAATCATCCCCTACATGAACCTGCGGATGGCTCAAAGGGAATTTTTGGTATTTACAAATCCAAGGGTAGAGTAAGCGGATATCTATGTAGTTAATTTTTTCTCCGCGTGAGATCTCATATAATGTTGCTACGTAATCTGTGTATCTCTGTATAAAGCTTCCGGAGAATCCAAGACGTAAAACAACATAGGATTGCTCATCAGATAGGAATCAACGTCCGCATGCATCGCTAGATACTCGTTCAAGCTACACTCCCACAGCATGAGCAGCTCATACCCTACGTGCCTTATCCTATCCACGACAGCAAGCATTTGCTCGTATTTGAAATTTGGCGTTTTTCCTCCTTTAACGGAACAGTCTCTATTTTCAAAAAAACATTCAACACAGGCATGAAAATAACACCCGTGAAATTGAAAAACTTTTCTCACACCGCGCCCAGAATTCTCATAATAACCGTTGACAGTGTAACCTATAGAAAGACGAATCTCACGACCTCTCCCCACATGTATGATTTTGTCATTTTCTTGTTTTTCGGTTAGTGATAACCATTTGTTTGCCTTGAGTGATTGGTTGTCGCCCATGCGGGAACCGTTCCGCGGTATGATCCTTATCGTTTCACGTTTGAAGAAATTTTTCCTGAAAAAATTCTTTTCCTGCTACAGGCACTGGCGATCGTATGAAATTCGGTAAATGGGCACACATGACCGGTTTGAAAATTTTCCTCAATTCGATACAAGTTTGTCTTAAGATTGTTATGTCATGTTTACAGCATGCGCCGATTTAATTCGAAAAATTGTAATCTTTTTGTTTCGAATCGTGTCAGTTTATGAACTTCTCGCGCTCGCCGGTGCTTATGGTATCCGTTAAATAATACTTTTTATCGGGTAGAGGACCTCTATAGTTCTGATTATCAAGGCTATTGAAAAGATGTGAAAAATAACTTTTGCACAAAATCACTTTGGAGCTTACTCAATGGCATCTGTAAATAATTTAAACTAAATATAAACACCGTTTTTTTACCATAAGACATACTTATTACCTTCGTACCGTTCGAGATTTTGTTGAAAACCGAATTAATCTCGGTTCTTAACACGTATTCGGTAAAGTGGCTTACAGGTTCGAGTTTAAACACCTGTTCCCGTACATCGCACATGTGACAAAGATTCTTTAAATCGTCGGTATCGCAACAAACAAAGCAACTTCGTTGCATGACGCATAAATTCGGTGTATGTTCGTATGTTTGTTCGAAACTTTCTACAGCCGTGTCTTACCGCAATTCAAAATTATAAAAAATTAAAGAAAAATTGTCATTACTAGCGCGTGGCTTTAATGGTTACATGTGAAAAATGTGACCGTATGATAATATTTTTCGATAATACGGACATATATTGTTACCACAGACATGGTCTTCGCCCTGTTCCCCGAGCTTGAAACAATTCTTACACTGGTGAATCACCGCGCACACGTTACTCTTAACGGTCTTAAACAAATTGTACAAGTCGATTCTTAAATGATTATCATAATAAGATTGGCTAACAAATAAATAGTTGTAGACGTTGCAATAAATATTACTCAAGCGGATACATAAGGAAATATTTTTGCAATGTCTACAAGCGTTCGTAGATATTGTTGCAACACCTATGCGTATTTAATTTTTTATACGTTGTATGATACGAAGAACAATAGTTATCGAGTCCTGCAGCGGCTAGTTTATTGAGAATTGGCTCATAGTGCTCTAAGTCGCTATAAAATAAAACATCTATATTTCGAGCGATTCCCGAAAACTGAGGCTGTATTATATCCCTACCATTGAATAAGGGTTTACCGCTTTTACTGAAATCGTCGCTATTATACACTACAAAGCTAAGCCTTCTTGGGAGAACACGCTTTGAAATTTCTCGATCTCATTCAACCCAGAACTCTCTGACAGACCGGTCAACCCTACGTTTTTTACGAGTTCTAAGGCCCTATCCTTTTTTCCTCCTGTGCCTAATTTTTTGTCAGATTTTATTCCAGCTCTTCCGTTCTGTTCTGTCTTGAAACACGTTCGACCAGCAACTAGCACTTGTAGGAGACCAACTATCATTGTTAGTGATGGTCAGGATTGACTGTTTTGAAGCATTGTCGATATCTGTTTTTTTCCGACGCCCTTCCGTGATACGTCTTACAACATCATAAATTATCGTAAAGGGTGCTTTTAGACCAAAAGACTTGTTACTCTGCGCCGATTTGTATATTATATCGAGAATGTCGCTAGCTTGAAAATCCTTCAAATGCCTGAAAGACATCCACGCATTCCTGTACTCGAAATTTTTACTCATGCAAGTAATACCGATAAAATCTGTATGTATCATTTAAATCGATTTTATTCGGTGTTTGAAGTTGATGTTATTATTTTACGTGGTTTTACAACCACGTTAATCAGGTCTAATTATTCGGGCGAATTATTATTATGTTTTTTATACGTAATAAACTGATAATTATTATTAACAATGATTTGTTAGTACAAGTCATTTTTCTCATTTTATTTGTTCATTTTAAATAGTTTTGGTAGTATTAAATTTTAAAATAAAATATATAAAATTAATGTAATATTAACAACAAATAACCTTACTGTATGAATAAACGAATAATTCTTTTCATACGACTAGTTATTTATCCGTATTGTTATTAATGTTTGAATTTATGATAAATTATGCGAAGTATCAAAATTCAAAATAAAATATATTAACGCTGAAATACATTGCACAAGTAAACGATGCACTCGCAAACGATTATCTTATCGGCTATTAACTCGATATGGGTACGGTCAGCGCGAACGGTAACCAGCAGGATATTGCTGTAAGGTAATAGTATATTCTTCGCGATTACGAATTATCTGATTTATTCTGAAGTCGTGAAAGACTGAATACGTCAGTCTTTCACGCGCCGCGGTATGGAGCACCTCGACCTGCTCTATATTGACATTAGCGATAGCCACTCCATTCGGTATATACGTGTGTGGGGAGGGGCAGTGTTATTTTGAAAATATATATATGTAACGCAGTATTATCCGTCCTTGACCAGTGTGTACGCACTCTTACCAGTCAGAGACACATGTACATTTTTATGTGGTTTTTGTCGTGAAAAACTGCTTATTTCCAAAGCTCCTGTGTTGTATTGCGAGTGCACGGTTGCCTATATGGATAGCTTCGGCAAAAAGCCCATCATCGTCGTCAAAACCCTCACGGAGAATTGCTAGGTGAGATATTATTTTTAAGATCATTATTATTACACTATGCGACATCAAAAAATGCACTTAAATAGAAATTTGGTATTAAAGTAGAGAAATTGATGTGGAATCTTATAGTTCATTCAGATTTTTCATTAGGGGCAAGAGAAAGAAGTTATTAATGTTAAAAGTTGATAAAAAAGTGACTGATATGCATATATTTTTTTTTATATGTAATCATAGAAAATGTTTTCGAGAGTCCGAATCAACTGAAAAAAATTATAATTTTCTAAATTATATTCAATTTCTAAAATTGAATTTTTACGATTACAGCGCCATCTACTGAAAAACAAAAAACAATGTTTTAAACAAAATCAACGTAATTTATGCAGAGAATCTGAATCCACTATATAAAATAGGGGTTTTCATTGGAAATTCGCAAGTTGCCTCACCCCCACCTCCAGGGGGTGGAGTTGCTAAGTCGGGATTAGTATTATCTAATAGGCCCCTCTGAAACAAACAAACTTTATTCAAAACCTGTTTTATACGATTCTTAGTTTTCAAGATATTGAGTTGTCTCAAGTTAAAAAAATCACCCTTTATACTGAATGATGCGAATCCGATAAATATTTTAGGTTTTTTTCTTACAAAACATTGAATTATGAATTATCCATTCGAAATATAATACTGTAATTACTTAGCTTAAAATATTAATATGAAAAAGGAATTTACTATTTATCATACGTATTACCTAACATGCTATGAAAAAAGTTATTTGATGATAAATGTAAAATGTACAAAAATTTTAAAATTCTCTTTTTATATTTGTTAAATTTTCCATTGTAACTTAACCTAACAACAAAAAATATTTAGGCAACATAATAGCTATTCTCGAAATAAACCTTCAAAGATAACGCTGTTTAAATTCAGATTTATTGAAAATGCAATTAAAAGATAACTTATTCCGCAACCTTAGAATAATTTCTCTTAAAAATTCAAATGTTCAAGAACAGAAATTTTTAACTGGTTTTCGGTTTTAATAATTGAATTAAATCTGTGATGTTTTCATTACATTCTTTTCACCTATGTCGCAGAAACTCCGCTGCAAATCAATCATATCCTCGTACAACGCTTTCCTCTGGTCTCTTGTTGTCCGTTCCCTCGATTGTCCCTTCAGCTACCTTATGAAGCCTTGTTTGTAACGCAGTCGTCTCTCCAACGACGGAACAATGTTGGACAGCTACTTCTCCCGGAAACTCAAGTGTGACCTCCGTGACGCACGTCTCAGTAAATTCCTTCTCTTCTTTCTGAATGGTGTACCTTTATCAGAAATAGATGTTATGATATTTTGATCAACAGATGTTGTTGAATTGATAAACTCCATCTCGTTCGATTGATTGAAAAGAAGTTTGCCGTTACTTGTTGTTGTCGTAGCCATCGGATTTATCTTATTCATTGCATTCATCCTATCCATCGAGTCCGTTTCGTCTATTCCGTCTATTCCGTTTTATTCTATCCGTAATGTCAATTGCAGTTGATGTAGCAGTGGTAGGCACCAGTTCTCCAGCTAGAAGAATAATGTTCATATTCAAAAACAGTTATTTAAAATAATGTGTATCATATAGGCAATATCATATTGCTATTCGATCATACCTTCATTTCAACCGAGGAAATACAAGCTAGGACTATATGAGAATCTGATGTTCCACTTTTTTGCGCGACCATCTCTGATGTCAGTTGAAATAATTAATAAATAGATGATTGGATAAGATACAAACGAAATAAATGAAACTAAAAAATGATTTAAATTTAGGTATTTGCCTGATGACAAACGCAACAAAGGAAAAGCACAAGCTTTCAATTTTCTATATTTGCCCTGTTAGATATTGCACTATGAAATTTTTTGCAATATCAAATTGTAACAAATTTTTATGTTTTGTATCTAATTCGGTATTTTATTTTATTTTGACCTATTTTAATTCTCCGAATTATCTCGAGAAAAATGCATTTATCGAGAAATACAGAGAAAAAAATATATCTGTCAAATTTCTAAACATACAGGTTCATACGGCGAAACACCAAAATTCGTAAACTCGAGCTAAACATACATTAGACTCGAGCCGAGCAAAATAACGTGTTCGGTATCTGTCAAAATACCAAAACGAATGACTCAATTTAATTCTGAGTGGATTTAATTTAATTGTTCAAATGAAAAAATTAAACAATAATTGAATGAATAAATGATAATTTTTAATAATATTGGTCGGACGCTGACCAGACAAAACATTTAAACATTAATAAAATTTTATGAAATCCTAGAACGCTAGTTTTAACATTCGATCGGTCACCGAATTCAAACACTGCTTTTGGAACTGATACTTGGTATTGCATGTAATTGCGAGCGCCCAAGATTTTGAGGGACTTTACGCTTAAAGTCAGCGCGGAGATAACCAGTCACATAAACCACATAATACGAAAATAAATGCGCTCACAAACAATACAATAACGATGGAATATGTATTTTAGGTATGAAAAGGCAGTGAATTAAAATGAATAATTGAATAAAATATTTAAATGGAAATAGAATGAGTGCAAAATATACCAAATAGAAAATCTCACTAAAATTATTGATTATTTTTAAGAATAATGAAAAAAAAAATCAATTTTAAATAAATTTAATTTCATACAGCTGAATATCGATAAAACCAATGCCGCCATAATCAATCGAAATTTAAATTCAAATTCAGCAACCCAACGAATCAGCAAATCCACATTAGCGATCAAAAAAAAGAACAAATTCGAAACTCACTCGAACTACAAAAGAATTTAATCCACAATTAACAACTAACTGTTTCAACCTCTTTGCAGCCCGTTTATAAGTTTTAAAGGAGTGGGGATAATAACAATTTTTCCCTCAATTAACGTAAATTTTGGCAGGAATAAACAAAAACAAAGATAGACAATCACGATGTCAGGAACATCAAAATTAATAAAAAAAAATATTTGAAATCAAAATAAAAATAAATAAAAATTAAA
>JABFQD010001535.1:0-17985 GCA_022817045.1 Psix sp. ZL-2020 | reverse complement strand
AATTAATATTTTTATTTCTAAAATTATTTTAGAATTTCATTAAAAACATAAAAAGATAAACTTACAATTGTTTTTTTAATAACAAATGTAATCTATTTTTTTATAAATATTTATAATATAAAATATTTATAAATAATAAAAAATTGTTGAATTCATTTTATGAAAAAAATACAATTCGTTTATATAATACATTTATCTGAATAAACATAAAATAATTGACGTTAGTTATAATTAGCCATGTTTTAACTAAATTATAGAAAAAGTATGAATTGTTTTTTAGAACAATATTAATTGGATGTCATCGCAATTAAGATTATGATTATTAAGAAGAAGTTATCGTTATATCAAAGTAATGCTAGAAATATACGAAATAAAAAGAATTCGCTAAAAAATATCAACTTGACAAATTTACATGTCAGGCGCCGCGATGGTACAGTCACAATGTCCTAAGGAAAATGAAAACAAATAATGGCTTTGTGGCAAGCAAGTTCCGTTCCCAAGTCTCGTAATCGACATTATATGACTCGACAAAAAGTTTGAGATAAGATATTACAAATAATCGTCATTATTTCGCGTGTCGAGAAGAGCTTTTATCATTCTTGTAAGAAGCTTTTCAATTCAACTAACGGATTATTTTCAGCAACCTATAATTTTATATTATAATTCTTTACATTGTCCAGAGACATCAGGAATTTTATTTCAAAACTTACGGTAACGTGATATTATTCACGAATAATGTTCAGCTTTTTAAATATTAAAATAATTTTTTTCTTCAAATTGTAAGGTTTTAAATGTCAGTTAAAATTCTTTCATAAAATTGTATCTTTAAATAGCTGTGAAAAAAAAAGAAAAATATAATAAAAAGTTCTTCACTAACTGTAGCAATTTATTACACTCTAACAAACATGAATCAAATAAAATATAGTTTGTTATCAAACAAATGAAATAAAAAGTAAATATATTTCACTTACAATATCTGCACATTGCATTAAAATCTCAAACACTAAGAATGTCTTTTAATATATATTAAATCAAAAGTACTATTATTCCGACAGATATCAATTTTGTAATTTGTCCAAAAGTCCTACCGATGTTACGGTTTTATAATACTTTCTTACAGAAGCATAACTCTCTATTAGGTTATGTCGGTAACGAGAGTTAATGTGCAATTACTTTTACGGTCATAAGTCATTTCAAACTAGTTTTTTTTATTGTTGAAAAAATTGTTCCAAGAGTTGAAACCGTGAATCGTGATTTTGAAATCGAGAAAAACATTTTTCAACGGCCGTTGGACTCATATATTATTCTTGTAGAGCTTGCAAAATTCACGCGGTGCATTAATTGGTCATAAATTCCGTTTTCCACATTAATCGTATATCTCTGCTATCTCGCGCAGGCTTTTGCGATTTGAAGCGCCAGGGATGATATTGAATATATAATACGACCAGCATTTAACGTAGATAATAATTTCCTGTAACATTGAGGAATCCATAAAGCCAACGACACCAACGCCAGATGAAATACCCCGGCAGATGCAGCTTAATGTCTCGACTTCATTCTTTCCAAATTAATTTTGATTTTGATTCAGGCTTAAATTTAAACAGGTTTCATTATCTTCAACATTATATATACCGCGAGGATAACAAGCAATTAGATACTTTTTAAATTTATAGATTGAAAGCTATGTGCTTAGTTTAATAAATTTTGTTTATTTTTATATACTTAATTACGTGAGCAAACTAAAAAAAATCACTTTTTATATCATGTAAAAAGTACGTTTTTGCATTGATTTATTTTCAGAAAGTAACTATTTTTAATAAACAGCGCGGAAAATTTTTTTCGTCAGGGGTGTAAAGGGTGTAAAGCGTGATTTTACTCCCTCGGGAGTAAATACACTACCTAGAGAGTAAAGCGAGGTTTTACTCCTTCAGGAGTTAATGCACTAAGTAGGGAGTAAAGCGTAATTTTACTCCCTCGGGAATAAATACACTATCTAGAGCGTAAAGCGGGGTTTTACTTCCTTGGGAGTAAATACTCTACTTAGGGAGTAAAGCAGGGTTTTACTTCTACGAGGGAGTAATTCTCTTTCTCCGTATCAAATTTGTCTTTTTATGTGCACTTTCAACGAAAAATATCGAGTGCACAATGCGAGCGAATAGATTTTTGCTCTTTAGGATGAAGTAGCACCCTCAATAACCTCTCAGATGTCATTTCATCCCGAGGAGTAAAACCTTATTTTCCTTTCTTGATGCATAAAAAATATTATACCGTACTTGTGTGAATAATAGAACTTTTCTTTCTCATTATCCTTGAATATAAAATTATTAATAATTGAAAATTTCATTCAGCAAAAAATCAAGCTAATAAGTTGTATGATAAGTAATTCAAACAATGCAAGAAACTTATTGCTGATTTATTATTAAAACAGAAAATTAATCGAAACGTTTCATTTTTTATTACAGGTCGAACGCATGACCCGACCTATATTCTCTACCGATTAGGTGAAAGGCTTTCTTCCGGGGCAAAACAATACGTAGAAACTGGAAGAACGGATGGCTTAGATACCGGAGGAGATTTCCCGAATACACTTCATGCATTTACTGGTCCACCAATTCCTCAAGGCGAAGGAACCAGCACTGCCCGAGCCTTTCTTGACGGAAACCACACATTGATCAGTGTCATGGTGAGAATCAATCCCAGCCCTGATTGGTTCGTCGGAGTGGATTCCTTCCAACTTTGCGTCGAAGACAACTGGGTAGACACGGTCACTGTCGAGGTAATTCTTTTATTTTGTCCCAGACCTCTATAAATTCACTTGAGCGACGATTTTTTTTCATTACGACTGAGTTTTTCTCAGCGGAAATTTTCATCAGTCAGTTTGAATGGTTGAGAATGTGCTTGAATGGAAATTGGTTGTGATTAATTGATTGAACTTTAATATTTTTATGCAGCATTGTTTTTATGACAGAAGATATAGAATATTTTTCTCGTGATAGTTTATATAAATGATGTGAAAAGACAGTAAGTTCTCATATATTACCTTAAACATGCTAGAATGCTCAAGACATTCTGTCCTTCCGGCATGACGCTAAACAATCCATCATTAAGAAGGACGAACACGGCTATTATGCTCGAGCGACCTATTTTGGATATACGAACCAGTTTATTAGAAATGGAGATCAACTTACTCTCATACATATTCGACGAAATGCTTATTGATTACTTATTCTTTAAAAATATTCAACGTATGCATCTGCGCCTTTACTATTTTGTTTCATCTCGTTAATTCTGACTTCATTTTCACCTGCTACCGAGATCCAAACCTCCGCGTAACCGTCAAACTTTTTCATATGTACCTAACCCATTTTCAACCATGAAAAAAATTGTGTAGAAAAATCGATTTTTATAATCAAACGGGTTGTCATTTGTTTAATTGATTAATTTATTTTTATGTTCTTAACGTCATCTTAAACCAATGTACGTTGACGCGATGTTTTATTTTGATCAATAAAAGTGAGTTTGCAAGGTTATTTTTCGGTGTAAAACTTTCGTCTTATATGTACAAATTTAATGAGCTCGCACATGCCGAGCTTTAGTTCATTTTCACTGAGTCATTTGAACTTGCAGCTGGATCCTTTAGACGGCGGTACAGATAATGGTTTCACATTTACGGCTGCCAACTGGCCAACACAACCACAAGGGATTGCGTACAGAATCACATCACGATATCCTGCTCATCCCGCCGGGAGCTTTTACTACCCAAACCTGCCACGTTTGCCACCTATTGCAACTCTCACCTTTACAAAGGTACGTAAATTACCACAAACTTTTTTGCTCGAATATTCATCGCTTGAACAGTGCAAGGATCGCGCCGCGTTGCATTCAAGTCAAAAGTAATATTCCTTTGTTAGCCGCTCAGCTGTGGTTTTCCTATTAACTTTGACATTTTCCTGCGACTCAAAAGAAAATCTTAATGTCTTTAATTACAAAGATGCATTGATTAGTTAACACTATTAAGATTCTTAAGATTCATGTATTCATTGCTGCTGTTTCTTTATTGACTCAAAATGAATTTTTCACTCAGATTAAATTGAATAAATCTTTGAATATAAGGAGCAATAAAGTTGGCACCGAAAAAGCGTTTCGTTGTTGTCAATTCGACCTAAGTTATTATTGTATTCACAACAATAAAATTTATGCAATAAAGAAAAAAATTTAGTAAGTAAATCTTCAAAGTTCTACATTGCGTTTATTTTTTAACTCGAAAATGGATGCATGTGTGACAGCTCTACAATAACTGTCACAGATGATGTATTAAACTTTACTTCCAGCCATACCGTGGAATATTATGAAGTTAACATTTATACGGCTGTCTTACAACAAATAAGTTAAGGCTGAACACATTCACGTCTTTTTGAATGTGTATATTTTTTGCATCGAATTACATTTTTTATATATTTGTTCTTTTTGAAAAGATAGTAAATTAAAAATGACAATTCTTATTTCGAAAAATAGAAGACTCATGAGTTTTATTATGTTTATCGTGTATTCTTTTTCTGTTCCATTATATTAGTGTTTTAAGATAGTTTCGAGCTCAATCCAAAACTCGCGTCGAATTACTTACTCGCGATGCAAGTTCGCTATGTCAGTTCTTCCTTCTCCTTTTTCATATCCCTTCTCGTGCCAGACTCAATCTCAACCGAGTGTCGTCTGTGTCGTCGACAACGCGAAGTCTCTCATGATCTTATCGTCTCAGAGGTTAAATACATTTTCTGGCAGTGAACTTATCTGTGAATTCATACAGACTAGCTCAGTACTTCACCAATATTTATTTACCGAATAAGTGCTCGCAGTTCTGCAATTTCTCATTTGCGCCACCTCTGGAAAACAATTGAATCTTGTTTGTTGAGAGTTGCGAGATTCAAATTTTAAACATTTATTCTGACTTATTGTGTTTCGTTTATTGTTTCACTCTGTCGAACTATTTTGTTATTAAATGTTTGGTTCAGTACTGACATTTTATCTAGCTCGTTATAAACTATACTAGAGATTACTGTTAGTATTGTCAAGGAAACAAATTTAGTTCCACTTACGGTTACGGATTGCTTTGTTATAGTTTTGTTTTATGTTATATGATATATATCTTATGTGTAACATAAAATATCTTTAACAAATTAGAATACTGTCTTGATTTTTTTATAGTAAAAATAAAAAAAATAGACAGTAAAAAACAAACTTGAAAATGTAAACAAGTCTTCGAATTAAGATTGAATATTTTCTGTTAAAATAAGTAGTATAAGCGCAGATGAGGTCAGTCTTGATGTGTTTGCATATCATCATTTTATTACATTTTCAGGATATTGTAATTTTTAAGTAATAACTGAAACCAGATATTTATGGAATAACTTCGATGAAATGTAATGATTTGTGACAGATTAATTTTTACATTCTAGTTCATAAAACAATAATTTTATCGATTTTATTTGTTTTAATTTTTATCTGAATTTCGATACTTTTTCAAATCGAATTTTTTTATATTTGTAAAAATTATTTATTTTTGTTGCTGTAGCTCAAAGGTCTTTTATAGAATTTTATAATGGTATGACTTTAACGAAAAATTATTTAATTTTCTTCCAACTCAGCAAGCTGTAATTCAAACTTTCAGAAATTCACTTAATAGAACTCAGTAATATCATATTACATAGTAATAAGATTATACTGAATTGAAGCGTTCAATAGCATAATCATAGTCATTTTATATACAACATGATATCTTTGTATTGGTAATTGCGTTTGATAGACTTATATAAAATGTATGCTATCATATTTGAATCAAAATAAAAAACATGAAAAAATACAATAATATTGTTCAGTGAACAATCATTTAGTAGCACACTAATGCAGTACTTAAAATTGTTCAAGAAACTACTAGTTTGAGATAATTATAAAAGTTGTAGCACATAACTAATTAGCGATATTAAATAGAGCTATAAGTGACTGTTGCCAAGTCGTTCGAATCAACTTTGACGCATATAGATAAGCTCGCTCTTGCAAGACAAATGTTTCCCCTACCAAATAAGTCGCGGTCCTTTAATACTAGCTTGTAATTTATAGTTCAAAACTTGTCACTGTTTCACTAACCAAATGCATATGTTATTTCTTTCGAAGATCTTGAACATTGGAAAAAGTATTTTCGAAGGAAAAATATTTGACAATGTAAAAATGCACATTTTACATTTTATATTTATTAACAATAAAAAATCTTGGCAACTAGACTGTCATGTATAAATTAGTATTTTTCTTCGAAGAAAAAAGAAGGAAAAGAAAGATAAACGATAGATCAAATACGAGCAAAAGAGAGAGAAAGAGATTGATTGTTCAATTTATTAAAATCCTAAGTAAATTACTCGTCAGAGACTATACGAAAGTTATTACATAAAGTACGTGCCAATATATAAGTACGTAAACTAAATTCATTACAAGACTAATTGGACAATTGATAGTATAGAATTGATATTGATAGTGCGATGATTGATTTCATGTCTAACAAATGAGCTGTAATTTCCAACGAGAAAGAAAGAGTCATGTGAAATTTTAAATCATGTAAAAATAAGTCAAAATGGTTATATGACAGAACATAAGACTTAAACTCGATCTTAAAACTCTCTTTAAGGAGCTTACTGATTTTACCGTAGATGCCATAGACTTTCAAAACGTGGAAGAGATGACGTTAAATGTACAGTGATAGAGAGAGAGAGAGAGAGATAAATAGACTACGTTTATTGTTAACTTTCTCAACTAATCGTTGCACAATAGAGTTGAATACTATAGGCTTCAGTGTGAGAGCCAGCTTGTGTATCTGTATTAATTATAGAAATTATTAATATGTGTTCTTGAATAAGATTTAATTGAATGAAAAAGTGTAATGCAAAAAAAAAAGAAAAATTGAAAAACTAATACTGATTGAAAACCAAAACAAGTGGTTTCATAGTAATAAAATAACATGAAGAAAGAATACACAGAATCAATGAATCTTCAAACATTTAAATAATATTGGAATTATTTTATTTCATAATTTTAGGGTTATGCCGCCATTAGTTATTCAAAAAGTAAAATTAACACATACCATTTCAATTTATCAATTTGAAAGGCTCACATTACTTTTATCAATGTCTTCCTAATATTGTTTTACACCATCCATAATCTCTCAGCCATTTTCTTGTTTACATATGATAAAACTATTGACTAGTACTCTATATATGGAATACATGACATTCAACTTCAGCAAATGCAAAATTCTCCGTAAACCTAAGACGTTCAATAAAATAAATCCCTAAATATTTGACTTTACTCATTTAATAAGTTTCGACTGATATAAAGTAAATGAGCTAAAAAATATAAAAATTAATTACAGTGCCAATTCAATACGTTGTTCAAAATAAAAATTATACAATTTAAGAACTGAAAAAAAATTTGACAAAAATCAGGATGTTTCAAAACACTTTTGAATTCGTGTTTTAACATTGTCGTTTGTTCTATTTTATCACCTCAATTATGTCACCAAGACAATTTCTTTCAAGAGGTTTTTTCGCGTTAAATGCTCGAAGCGCTTTTTTTATATGGAAGCTGTTTGGGGAACATTTTGTGCAAAAAATTTTGCTGAGCATTTTCTCATTCTAAACGACAGATGTTATTGGTAACTGAATGTGTTGAACAATCATGAATTTTTTGATAATTTGTTTGGCCATGCCATTACTTTTTTAGTTATAATATAATTCTCAAGAATCAATTATGCTTTGTACACAAATCATGCAATCAAGATAAATAATAAAAAATGCAAATTAAAAACTACATATCAGATCCAAAAGGTCAAAAATGAAAATTGTTTTTCTGCATAGTTGATATTCAATGGCATGCTTGATTTTCAATTTCAAAAATATAATAATCTTTATAGTGAATTCGGATTCTACACCAATCAATGCAAAGGTTAAGTCTGGAATACTATTTTAGATTTGCGACTGATAGCGCTGTAATAAAACAAATAAGTTTCTTTTTGATTTTGATAGTGTAAAGAAAATTTTTTTAGTCTTCCTAGAGTTATTTGACTATTTCTATACCTTCCACTCAAAATCTAGGTCTGCAAAAAATTGGACTCTCTATTAGATTCTAAAGTGGCTTCTCGTCACTGCTTTTAGGAGTGAAGTGCATTTTAAGGGGTTGTTTAATATGTTTTTCGATAATACTTATCTCTTTGTTGTGTAATCTGATCTATATTTCTCTAGATATTTAAGTACTAAATATTAACCACTTTTCTTTTCGTATTGTTGTTTCTTTAATGTAGTGCTAATCAATCAAAGATATAAAAAAAAATTATGGAAGTATCCGAATTTTTAGATAGATATAAATGGTTCACATATTACAGCTTAAATATAATGTTAATAAAATGTTATTTATTTTTTAATATAAATATTTATATCAAATGAATTCTAGCAATGCACATTTTTTTCTCCATCAAATTTTAAAGAATAATCAATCATGATATACTATTTAATATGAAATATTTTCAATATGTTAATAATAATATATTAACACTTTATGGTTTGTTTTATTACGGAATGTAGAACTGGCATTTATTTCCTCATTACAATTCATAACGACCCAATAAAAAGTATCATCCATACGTCAAAGTAGAAACGTCAAAAATGAAATGGAGTGACATGATTATTTTATTGGTCGATTATGAGCACGTTATTGAATCTTTGTGTTCTAGGGGTGTTTCACAGGAAAATTACATTTTGTTACATATGTTCAGATATATCGAATTGAAAATCATGAATATTAGTTTATTCAAAAATATTGACAGAGGGTAAGGAAGGTATGCTCCCCTCTTTGCTTTCATCGCTGAGATTGTAAAGTCGCAAAAGAGACAGGCGTCGATGCGGGTTCATGGAAGTGGCGTAATATTGGAGAGTACCGCGAAGCAGTTCTCGAAGGAGTGGAGCTTCTAAAGCGAGCACGCGTAGATGTTTCGTGATCGTAACTACTAGAAGCGAGTGAGGCTTAGCAGAACTACTTGTATCACATACGAGGACA
Source organism: Psix sp. ZL-2020 (assembly GCA_022817045.1). Lineage (NCBI taxonomy): Eukaryota > Metazoa > Arthropoda > Insecta > Hymenoptera > Scelionidae > Psix > Psix sp. ZL-2020. Next base: position 8,892 of record JABFQD010001535.1, on the reverse strand, counting down.
CACTACATACGTCTTCTCATGAAGTCTCTCATGAGTAGCAGAGCTAAATATAATAATATTAACAAAATGTTAATTATTTCAGTATTGAGTGAAGTCTGTTTCGATTTAGACGTAAATAAACAATTCGATTCTACGGTAAAACATTCTTACATTAGAAGGAGAAGTTGTATATATTTTTAATATACATTATTTATAAATATATTTGTAATATATACAGCAAAACTAATTATATAATAATAATTAGTTTGATGGAGATAAATAATTAGTCAATTCTCATTATCTTTAATTTCCAAATAAATTATCATGTAGTTTTATACTATTTTAAAGTTTATAAAAAAAACATTTCACGATTTACATTTATAGAATTTTTTTATTCAAAATCCGAGACATTTTTCATTGGTCTGGAATCTTTTGCATATATTTGACAACGGGCGTTACATCTACATTTGATATGAAATATACGAGGGTTTTACTGAAAGATGTTATTCTAAATGGCTGCATTATCGACTGAGTCATTCTCTTCGTCATAAATATATCAAGTAATTTATTCTTATAGTAATGGAAGTTTAATAAATTCTAGTCGAAATCACCCATTCTTATGCGATTATCTTGTCCTAATAATCCAGAAACAGCAAAGTAATACATCTACAGAAATAGCAAATGTTCTTTCTGGGAATTAATATAAAAATAAAATTTATATTTCATTCAAATATCTTCGTTTATACAGTTATTTTAATTTTTGACGTGAAAATAGCTGCGAATATAATAGAATACTTTACTGTGAATTTTTCAAATGAACCGGAATATCAGATGAGAAATAAATTCCATTGAAATGATATGTAAGAAAACGTAGCCATTCATGGCTTTCAATTCGACGGGCAATTCATTACTTTCAAACGAAGATTAATTGAATGATCACAATGCCGGAACTAATAAATACATTCATTGTCAACCGATCATCATATTTGATCCGAAATATCATTTTATATAAAGTTGAAAAATTTGTACAAATTTGAACTTTTTATTAAATTTATTAACTGAAGTTAATCAATCAATCCGTCTATTTTATTATTCATTCTTGACAAAATTCATCGAAATGTAGGAATAGATAAACGTGTAAGATCAGTTTCTCTAGAGAAGCGTAAAGTGTCGCTTAGGAAACCTATTACGTGTTTCGATCGGAAAATTGAAACTGTTCATCCTATTAGCTATGTTTCTGCTGCTAGATTATTTTCTTCCACCAAAGTAACGATAACTTAAGAAAGTTCGCTGTGCCAAAAAACTCTATTCAATTATACGTACAGAAAGTTCAAATGCTAAAAAATTAACTGATTTTATGTTGTTTCTTATATACGATTATTTGTAGCACATAAATCAGTTATAATTAAAAATCAAATCAAACGGCGAAACACAAATCTCTTAGATTAATTTAATCACATCAAAATATGTTAGGGAAATAAGAGCATCAATTATTATCCGGAGTAATGAATTCTATACGCCACATTAATAACATTTTATCACCCAGCATTATTCACTACGTCTCTTTATTTGCCAGTAAAATTATTTGTATTAATTAAATGTTCAAAAATGTCCTCGCAGATTATATTACTTTAACTTACTCATTTTCATGTAAGATAAGTCGGAAAATGGTTTTATTACTAATTACTATAATAGATGCAATAGCTTCAACGGAATAGACACGTTGATAAAATAGTAGATCAACGTTGAAATAATTATTGATTTAATGTTGAATATATAAGTTCAATAAAAATGATATTAAATCAACTATCGAAAGTTTAGTAAAAAATTGCTATATCAATTTTAATAAACAACGTTAAATGGACCTCAATTGAATGTTTACATAAGAGTGGAATATAAATTATTTTCACGCATTTAGAAGTTGATATAACAACTTGACATGAAAGATAGGAAATAGGTTTAAATGTCACTCTTTATTCAACCTTTAATCAACATTGATTTCTATGATTTCAGTTGGACATTCAAATGCTAATTTAACGTTATTTCATTCATATTTGAACGTTAATTCAATATTAAATCGATAATTCTGTCTTCATAAATTGAACATTGTTTCAATAGGTAAGTTCTCGGTTCAGAAGTTCGTAGAAATATTATTAATGTAACTAAATAACCAGCTGTTATTTGTGCTTTTTATATTACTTTGTAATTCAACATTTAATTATCCTTTTGATCTTGTAACTTGTAAAACTGTATCTATAAATTGTACGATGCATATTTCCTTTGCTACTATATTAGGCAGTTTATCAAGTAATTCAATGTTTTATTCATTTTTAATGTTTGAAAAAGTTGTCAAGATTATTTAACCCGAAAACACGAAAAGATAAGAAAAATGATATATGTGACCAGTTCAGGGCAGCTGAATACTCTATCCATTTCTTTATCGGTCTGTTAAAGGAAACAGGTTATAAAGCAAAGGAGTGGAACGATATCGTTCATAGACACGTCTTTCATTCAGCTATCGAAATTTACGAGCGGTGGAAACTAATGTCTGCATAGTAGAAGCCCTTACTCAATTGTGTTTTCTTTCTTGTCCTCATCTATAACTACTTTCGGTATAACATATCCTAGGGAAGGCGAACTGAACCCAAACCAAGGTGCCCTTTATCATGTCGCATCCCATGCAATGAGAGAACCATATATGGGTACACGCCCAAAACCGCAAGGTGATATAGCTGCGGTTATGTGGCATAGTGCCCTTTGCTGTAAAATAGCACTAAACGAGTTACATTGTCGTTTTATGTGCGAAGTAAAGCTAAAACAATGCTTCATCGTGATTCTGTTATGCCCACCACTTCCGCAGAGTTTGCCTCGATTTTAATTCTCAGTATTCAAAGCTATGAAAATTACACTTTAGATAATTTCTGATTTAAAACCTTACCAATTGTCATTGGTTATACGATAGTGATATTTATTGTTGCAAGCAATGTTTGTCAATGCATTAAATAAAGAGCTATATGTTAAAATACATATTTACACAAGAAATATAGAATAAAAGTATCGAATGGAAAATTTCTTTGTTAAACAGAATTGGATTTGTATTATAATACAAATCCAAACACGTCCGACGATTAATATTGATCATTTTCACAACTGTTTCACCGATTAAAATATGATACAATAAATATCGTGAAACAACGTAAATTTTTTCATTTGATTGCACATTTCGCGTACTGTGAAAAGATGTTTCAATTTATAGCGCTGCAGCATTACGTATGTTTGAGAATTTCATAAATACTGTTACTTCATGTACAGCAGTTAATATTTTATTCTAAATTACATCGTGTATTAGAATTCTGAAAGCTGCTTGCAAAAAGACGAAAATATTATTGAATATGTTTCGAATCGATTTCATAAATAGAAATAAGCAATAAAAGCGAAAATCGTGCATGAATTAAATGTACAGTGCGGCAGATGTAAAGTTTAATTAGAAGAAACAGCGTATGCAATTAACAATTTTTCAAATTAAGCTTCATTGAACAGCAAATATGACAATATAGCGTTATATGGGCGAATGAGGAAATGTGTTTTACAGTCCGACATTGGTCTATATGTAAATGACACCGTTGTTCATTAACGCGGCTTGTAACGTGTAGACCTAACATACGAATCATACGTGTACGAGAACACGAAGCAAAAGTCCGCGCGAATTGTGTTCCATGGGGTGTTGGTCTAGCGCGGATAAACGTACCGCGGCGTATTTGCCCGGTAAACTCGAACAACTCACATAAATTTGTCCGATCAGTTTTTGGATTTGCACATACGCCGTAGCGCTTGACTTGGACATTGTTAGCGGAAGGACAAAAGGGACGAGGTTCTCGATGCTCGCCCCGCGCTCTACTTCAAAAGGTCTAACGAACGTGACCGAGTGGACATTGCCTGACCATGTTTCAGCTGTTACTACTTCTGACTCCCAGCTATGTAATATACTGACGTAATGGGCAGTTTTTGTTCGACGCGCACCCCCTTTTTCACATTCGTAAGAAGAAGATAGTCGGTAGATAAGTAACGACATACGACGTGTGCGGAATTTCGAATGCTCACTACAAAATAATTTCATTGACCAGACGAGAAATTATTTATCACAGTCTTATCGACTCGTGCGAAAGTTGGCGTAGGAGTTGGAATAAACAAAATTTGCGTCGTAAATTCTATTCACTAGACGCGAATTTTCATTTCAAATTGAATCGAAGGAAATAGCGTGTAGGTTCGCTCCAAAAAAGGGAATTGAAAAATGAAAACATTGTCCAAATGAGCAATATATTTCCTTCCTATTAGCACTACGGTTAGTCTTTTGTTATAAAAAGAAAGTATATCAACTAGGGAGTACATGGTATAAACTGAAACTCGTTTGTTTTACAACCTGGGGACAATGATTTTTAGTAATGAAATTTACGAACAAAGTTGAACGTAGCACAGCGAATTTACTCTCGGTCACACTAGGAGAAAACTAGGAAAATAATAGTTTAGGTAATGTGTATCAGTAAATATTTCAGTCATTCTAATTCAAATTAATAGCACCACCATGGACGGAACATTATTAAATAATGTTTAAAACGAACTACATCTTTTCAATTGAAAAAATCCGCAAACTTTTTTTTCGAAAAAAGAACTAGATCGATCAAATATTTGCACAATTCGGCAAAATTACATTTCGAATATTAGAAAAATTATATTGTATTTTGATACCAAATTTGTAGATATAGTCAAGTGTTTGTGTGCAGACATGTTTGTATAGGTGTAGGTAACAAAATGCAATCAATGGAGAGCAACAGAATGAATAGGGGAGTATCGCGAAAGGGACAACGAGAGACTAATAAACGCTACTTCCAAATATTCTTCCGATATTCCGCAGATGTGGATAGAGAGTAATTCCCTTCGCTGGGCATCGTCACGTAGTCGGCAACCGGGTGTATTTCGACTTGTAATACTTTCGCGCGTCCCTCGACTTGATTTCATTTTTGGTTTTCCGTCCTTTCTTCTCTACCGTATCTCTTGGCATTCCTGGTATTACCTTGCGCTTCTCTCCACTACGATGTATATGCAACCAAATCCAGCGGCATTCGATTTAATACTGCAAAAACTCCATTCAACTCCAATACAATAAAAACTTTACATACACTAATCTCAAGTTACTGAAGTTACGAAAATGATTAAAAATTTATATATAAAAGAGAATCTGCCATGAAATTTTGCAAAATAATATTCTAACGTGCGAACTATTTTACAAGTTTTTTTGTTTCGCGATGTTGTTAAAAATAAAAACTACAAAATAGTGGTGATTTATTTATGATTTAAATTGCTACATAAAGTCATTTTCATGTATAATTCTATAATATGATGTATTTTATTTAGTACTATGTAAATAGATACCTAAAGATATATTACAAATTACTTTTCGTGCAGTACCAAATAAATGAATACTGCTAAAATGTATACAAATGCTACTCAATTTTGTTTCATTGACAACATTATACAATGAAATTTTAAATTTGTTTTGCAATTTATGTAAAGTAATATTGAAATAAGTTTTAATAGTGCAAATTAATGTATAACTATATTCTCTTATAATAATTGATAAATTCAAATGTTATAGAATACTTTTTAATTTGTCACAGTAATCTGCAATTTAATTATGAGTATTAAGTCAGTTTTAACTAATTAATATGAAACGTGATAAGATTATATATAATGTAATTTATGTAAATATTACATTATAAGCACAAGTTTTTTAAGTTGATTCTATCAGTCGACAATATTGCATATTTATTATATTCTCATAAAATAATTTCATATAAATTAAATCAATAAATTTGTATTTTTTTCAATATATTATGCCTGAACAATTTTTACATTTGTTCTAACTATTATCAATTAAAGTTAAAATATATTCATTTACATAATCATATTTAAAAGAACTTCAAGTAATTGGTGAAAAACACACTTTGTATATGACTTTAGAATTTTAATTGTCTTAGATTTGATAAATTATTGTTGAAATTAGTGTTACAAATAGAAATATAATTTTAACCTGCGATCGATTTATTACATATACCTTGTAATTGTAAATGAACACTATCCTTATAATCGAAAAATGTTGCTCAGAATAAGGAAGTAAGTTACGTTCTGAGTTCTTGATATGATAGAAAAAGTTAATGTCAGAGGGACTATAAGCTGACGTTACTTTTAATTCGTTCGTACAAGGAAAGTGTTCTGTGGGTTAGTGACTAATCAGAAGGGAAGAACGTCTGACCTTTGGTAATGGCTCCCCGTTTTTTCTTCCTTTCCGTTTGCTTGATTTCCTTTATAACCCAACCCTCTAGATTGTTCGACGAAAACGTAGAGACTGGTCATTCTCGGGACACTCGATCCGCTTAAAGGTCGTAAAAGAACGCCTGCTAAGCAGCATCTAGATCTCTGTTTTCTCTATGAGATTCTGCTACTGCGACGGAATCGCAAATTTGTTTCAATTTTTCTTTCCCAAGACTTGTGGTTGTTCGTATTTTTTGTATCCATTCACGTGGCAAAGTATACTACACTTTTTACTTCTGTCGTGAAACAGTGAATCTATATGAGCTCACTCGTTGCTTTAAAACAAGTCCGACATATATTCATTCAGGTCGAAAAAAAAATTGCGAGCAAATCAGGATGTGTAAAACGATTCAATGAAGCAACGCTAAAATTAACTCCTTAACATGTTTTATTCGTCATTTTCACTTTAGTTAAATACAAAATACGAACAACAAATGAAAACGGAATTTTGACATTATAATTTCGACGTGATCGATAAAGAAAGCAAATTACGGAATTGATGAAACATAATATTTGTCCGGTAATCTGTAGAAGTAGCATAGTTACAAAACTTGGATAAATATTATTATTCTTCGTGGAAAAAAGAGGAATAAGTAAAAACATTATGTATTCTCCTGACGCCATCGTGTTAGACTATTATTCGTGAGCTTTATCTTAATGGTTGAACTTATAAGATTTTGAAACATTGAACACAATGTTGTGTTGTTTTATTTTTGAAATTTAAATCCAACTGAAAACTATGAATGGAAAAAAGGTTTTTACAAATATGTTGGTATAAAAAAGTTAATGTATTGAAATAAGTTCTTTTGGTTATCATTAGAAACGTAATATATACTGACACAGTTAGTACATCTGCAAATTATTGTTCTGCTTTACAGCTAAGGGAGTATACATTAACGGAAACGTATCATGAAGATGATGTTGAGATGGAATTTGTGAGCAACGAACGTCTGCAAATAAACAGTCCGGCTCCAAGAGGAATTGATCCGAATAGAGATTTGAACGAAGCCATTGCTGAAGAGCAAAAGGAAATGGATAGCCAAAGATACAGGTAACCCCATCTTTTTCATTTCATCCCATAGATATTTTATCCCCTTTTTTGCTCATTCTTTCGTCTGAGCGAGAAGTATCTGTTTCTTAACATCGAACTTACTGCTAATAAGAAGTAAAATACTTTGAAAGTCTATAGTCAAATATTATCGACTCTTATCTCGCACAAAATGTATTGATTAACCGCGATCGCCTTTTTGCAATTGTAACAATTGTTACAAAGAAAAATTAAAATACCTTTTATTTAAATGAGTAAAAATTATTTCTAGATAGAAATAGTTATGTATAGAATCATTTTTAAGAAAATATCACATTATTTGATTTATTCATTTCTTTGAGTTCACTTTTTCACAGTTGTAAAGAAAAGTAATGATGGAAAAATGAATCTTTCTTTGATGTTACCATTTGTTAAAACATTATTTTTTAGAAACGAAAGTGAAAACTGAATTCGGTTTCGTGTGTACAATTTAGAACCTTTATCGTTTGATATGAACTCATATCTAACACTCTATTTTTTGAGCTTATAAGATTTATACTAGTCTTAATAGCTATTTTAGTAATGGAAAAATTCGAAAAACTATGAGTAAGTTAAAAAATATTAAAATGTTACTATAATACTTTGTTAATAATGTACATTTTTCAGTACTTTTTTTATACGGTTTGAACTAAAGGAGTTCGAAAATTGAGGATGTAGAATAAAAATAAATAAAATTCTGTTTAGAATAGTTCACGCTAATATTTTCATAATATGATATGGTTTACCATAAGCTGCAGTAAAATAAGACCAATTGAAATTGTAATATTTAATACTTTGTAATTTTTATTTCAGAACAAATAATTTTTCCAAATTATATCATCTTAATTAATATAATGGAAAATGCAAGAGGTATTCGATTAAAGTTATGATCATTTTGTACAAAATATTTAAATGGTTATATGAAATTGGTTAAAAAATTTAATTTGAATGTTGAAGAATATTTGTGATGCAGTTAAATTTTATTTTAAATTAAAAATTAATCGAAAGGATGTTTAAATATAAAATAAAAGTATAAAAAAGCAACATGATATTATGTAAATAGAAAATCAACAATTTTCGTTTTTGATTCATTTATTTTAACAATTTAAAATCATTTGCTTACAAAATTATACCCTCAAAGGGTTTTAAAGTCGGGTTCTCAAAGTTAAAGTGGTTTTCAAACTACGAGTTAATGCTGGACCTGTTCTCTACAAACAAGTTTCTATTATAAATTTGGCAAAATATACGTAACAAAAAACATTGTTAAATATAATAATAGTATGAATTGATTGATTGAAAATTATTATTTTAATATATAATCACTGCACTATCACATATTCCAAAATAGCGAATATATTTCTCTTATCCAAAATATTTGGTTGCTTATGAAAATGAAAGACTTATGCTCCAACTGATTTTCATGTTAGCTTACAGTGAATTTCTGATATTACAGTATATACATCAATGTTGCAACATTT
>JABFQD010001534.1:0-17989 GCA_022817045.1 Psix sp. ZL-2020 | reverse complement strand
AACATAACATAAAAATGAATTTTTCTAATTTTAAACTTTTGAGAAACATTTTTTAATTTAATTAAAAACGTAAAACTTTACTTCTACAAGTATTTATTGCAGCCATTCAGAAACTGTTTAAAGTGTGAAGAAAAAATTTAATTTTTTATATTCTTCAATGTATATACATGTAAATAATAATCAGATATTTTATTCATTATCCTGTGATTTCTCAATTAAATTTCATATATAGTTAATTTCGAAATTTAAATAAAACTTGTTTGGTCAAAAATGGCCAATGTATTACTTGTTTTAGTAGAGTTTCATAGATTCTAATGAATAGCTAATGAGGTTAATCTTCTATTCGAATGCTATATGACATGTGATAAATAAAGTAGAAAAACGTTTTACTAACCAGAACTCAAACGAAATCGAATGAGTTGTATCATTTTGAAATAATTCTATCATTTTAAAGGCGTAAAAAGTTTTCGTCTAAACATCATGTTTTGTTGTGCAATTTTTAAAGTTGCTCTTAGTTACTTCGTACTCTATATATGCCTTAATCTATACGCTGGCTGAAAATATTATTCCCCGAAGAAAACATTTTTTAATTACTTTTAAAGTAAAAATGCAACCTCGTTTGCTCGCTCAAGAGTTTAATTTATGCGTAACACAATGAAAATATCAGATTGCTATCTCAATTACATGTTGCATTTTTATAAAGGAATTTCGTATCTCGATATCTCCCCCACAGAACATATATTAATTTCTCAACCGAAACCATTTCCCAACTAGATAATTGCCACTGCTTTTCATCCATATTTCGTTTTCAAAACAATTGGTCTTTAAAAACAATTCCCTTTATTCTATTTCGTTTTTAATATATTGACTGATTCATTTCAATAAGTTTCGTTTAATCATTTTTAATCATTTTTAGATGAAAATGACAAACGTTAAGAACATACAATTTTCGAGAATTCATTGTTTTAAATTGTGTTTCGATTGAATAAATTATTCATGTTTTTCAACTTGACAAAACAGTTTATTGCCTGAAATTATAGTTCGACCCAGTAAATATTATTTTTAAATTATGAAAAATGGTCATGTGAATATACCATAAAAATAATAAACTGTTAAAAATTGTCGATTGAATAATAAAAGATACTTTGAAATAAATATCTATTGAATAATCAATCAAATTATTATTCAAATATTATTAATTAATCAGTTTATATTTGAAAAAATCAATGAATTGAAACTATCGTTGCAAATTTGGAATCAATAATCTGCTTTATAAAATAGAATGATGAAATCAAAATTAGACATAAATGAAGATAAAGTAATTTTAGAGAATAATTGGTATACAAATAAATGTAAAGAAGTAAAGTAGAAATAGATGAAATGGAAAAAAGCGGTAAAGCTGAAAAGGACTTGAAAAGCGAATTGAAGATTGGAAAGTAAAATAGTGCAAGTGAGATAAAAGTGTACGTTGATTGGTCTATCTGGTGTGTCTGTTTAAAGAATCAATCGCGTTTGTCTAGATTTGGCTGTGGGTATCCTCGGTGGATGCGTGACGTCGCGTCGTCTGAATGCGGGGAATCGCGTGCACGTGCTGCTGTGTACGGCGTTGGGCGGACAATACTTTTGCGGCCGACATAGACCTGGTTCCGTAAGTAGGTCAGCCCCACCGCGGACAGGCTGGCGCGCCGCGCCGCGCGTCCCCGGCGCCGCCACCTCCACTCGGCTGAGGTTCCCCACCTTGGGCGCTGGGCTTCGCCGGGCACCTGGTGGCATACGCCGCCGAATCACTTTCACTTACGCCGCGCGGCGCGCTGGTGGCACCGCTCTGCGTCGGGTTTCGCGCGTTTCGAGTCAGATCATCGTGGGTCTCGTCTTCGTCGTGTTTTGCGTGTTCGTCGGATTTCGACTAGTAGTGATAAGCGACGGCCGCGGGGGAGGGGACTCGCAGACGTGGGTACCTCGTGGAGCTTTGGCGAGTCGTTTAGTAGTATCTTGGCTCGCGTGGTGTTAGACGCAGTGACCGGTGCCGATCGGGACATGTGCAGCCTCGGCTAACACGGATATATATATTAGTGTTGGATTGCAGTGAAGCCGGTGGTGTGACTTTAGTGTAAGCCGGAATATGAGTCGGACGTCGCGACGGTAACCCGCGCTGATATGTACGTGGAGATGGAGCAGCACTCGGCTCTCATATCGCTCAACATGTCGCCCTTTCAGCTGAGTCCGCAGGGCAGTCCGCAGAGCGCCGGTGGTGGCGCGGCCGCGAGCCAGCCCCAGTCCCAGTATGGCTCCTATCAAAGTCCTGGGCTCGCCCACCCAAACCAGTCCCAAACCCAATCCCAGCAGCAGCAACAGCAGCAGCAACAACAGCAGCAACAGCAGCAGCAACAAAACCCTGCTAGCATGGCCAACTTCGAGGCAGGCTTCTTCGACGCTACCAGCCTCGAGGAGCGCTGCCCGATGTGCGGCGATAAAATGTCCGGTTATCAGTACGGGCTGTTGACCTGCGAATCCTGCAAGGGCTTCTTCAAGCGCAACAGCTCGCCCTGTAGCTATCGCAAGGTCTACACTTGTCTATTCTCGCCCTCAGGCGGCGCTGGTAACCTGTCCAACCTGGACCAGCAATCTTACCAGGCTCAACAACAGGGTCAGAATGGGTCCAGTAATGGCGCCAGCAATAGTGCTGGTCCACAAGCTTCTACAGCCAACCCGAGCAACGGCGTCGCCCCGGCGAATAGCACCCAGGTCGGCCAGAACCAGGTCGCCGTCGCCGGTTCACAAATCTGCCACCCTGGTCTTGGTCAGGTTGGCGTCGTCACCGGTTCCATACCGGGGCCTTCGGACTTCCCTGACACCAAGGACCTCATCGAGGAACTTTGCCCGGTCTGCGGCGACAAGGTCTCCGGCTACCATTACGGTCTCCTCACTTGTGAATCCTGCAAAGGCTTCTTTAAGAGGACTGTCCAAAACAAAAAAGTCTACACCTGTGTTGCCGAACGATCCTGCCACATCGATAAAACCCAGAGGAAGCGCTGTCCCTTCTGCCGCTTCCAAAAGTGCCTAGAAGTTGGCATGAAACTTGAAGGTAAGCCTTTTTATCAATCATCTCTATTTCACCCTCTTTCTCTACCATTCACACTCTCTCTCTCTTTCTCTCTCTCTCTACAACCACAATTGGGTCTTCTCCCTTCTTATGTCTATCAGTAACAATTTATCACTCTTCTGGTTATCATAAACGCAAACGATGCGTTTAGGGTGATCCTAGTGACGAGTAAATTATCAGTTCAACTATTCGATCTGCTCAGTTTCTATGACATCGTTTAATACAGGTGTTAGTCGGGTGTTGTGATCAAGTGATACAAAACTGTAAACATTTGTAATGTGATATTTGTGTTTGTGAGATGACAACTGCCGCTGTGCAGTAACTGAAAGAACAAATTTGCACTTACGAATTTTTGTAAAAAGTATAACAATGAATTATCTTAACAGTGCCTTTAATCAGATCAACAATTATAAAGTTCTATAATAACAATTCAAGTTTCATGGCTTCAAACACATTTCTTATATGACTGCTTTCAGTGCATCATACAAGTGTTAATTTTGAATTGTAAGTGTTTGTCAGGAACGATTCCGTTCAAGTAGTTCAACACATGGTGGATCAATACTATTACAATTACTTCTATATTTCTTCGCAAAATTTCTTCAAATCGTTATTACTGTATATCATATAATAAACATTCTAAATTTCAAAAATATATAAACTTCTGTGTGAATTCAGATATTTTTCTGCTAACGTAACTAACAAGAAAAACACGAGTTGAAGCTACACAATGGTCAATTATAATATCTCATATCGAGTAAAAATGAGGACAGTGTTACGGTTGGCACAAAAAGTCATTTTCAATCGTCGATAATATGCGATAGTGAACAAAACGTTGCGCGTAATGTTAGTTTCGTTGGTACCAGTCAGAATTAATGATGCGTAAATCGAAAATCAACCGACCAATCAGTTTTGGTACCGATATTCTGTTCGGATAATACAAATCAACCAATTAAAATGTACAAAAGTTTCAAAGACAAATTTTTATTTACAAATATTATTGCTCGTTTTCTCAATTTTTTATAATACGGTGCACACAACTTTTTATTCGGCATAGAAAAAAATCGATGAAACGAAAATAAACTTAAAAAGAATACAACCTAACTAGTTAATTTGAATATAACGTTCAATTATAAAACAGATTTTTTATAGTACAAGTTTCATTCATAACTGCCTAAACGACATTTTTATCGAATTTATACTCAACTTTCAATTTCATAGCTGTCGTTTTCTACCGTACGATAAAGTTATAATAAAAGTTGTAGAATTAATTCTAATTTTATGAAAGTGATCTTTGTACGTTTTTGGTATGAAATAAAGTAAACAGTTGGTTTTGGGGAAACCTTGAATATGATGAGGGCGCTATCAGTCAATACTTTTCAATGCGATTGAATAAAAAATAAAATCGGAACATATATGTAAATAAGGTTACGTGATAGAACGACTTGAATAGAAACGATTTTGATAGATTAATCCTACCTGCTCTTTCATCGACCTGTCGCCATAATTCTAGGAAAACTCTTTTTCACGTTGAACCTTACCTACGATAAGTATATCGCGCATTCACACACGCAAATATCCACTTCAAATATTCCATCCAATATTTGTCTATGCATGCATGGCTACAATTAAGACCGTTTCAATTCAATTTGGACTGTATCAAAATAAAACTGGCTAAAATAATAACAGAAAATGAGCAAATTGTCATCTTTTCTACCTCTCTATAGTGATTTTTTGCGCAACTTTAAAGTCGTTTAAAACCACGCAAAAAGGCTGTTGCGAAAGCCAGCCTCTTTTGAGATTCACTTGATGGTTGAATTCTGAAGCCTAGACCCTGTTACGTAGCGATGCTGGCGCCATCTCGAAGCCAAATTTATGTTCCGACATTCTTAGAAATCATTAGTGAACTTTCTTTAAATTGAATTTTCATTTCGATAATTTCGGTGTCACCGTTTTAAATCATACTTGTGAACGCAACGTGAAGTAAAATTGGCGTTGAGATTGACAAAAAAATGAGTGTTAAAGTGATGGAAAAGGGCCATACTCTGTGACACATCTGGCGAGCAAATTTCGTGCGATCTTTTATGACGAGTCATCATAAAAGAGAGAGTCTTTTGAGTCTATAACCTGCAATTATGTTGCCGAAAAGTTCCTCGTTAGAACTGTTTTCAAGCTGTCAAAAGTCGTAAATTAAGTGAGGCATAGGTGCGCGCTCGAAGAAATGAGCGGGTCGAAACGAAAATGCGATAATTGCGGGCGCTTGTCCTACCCGGTATGGGAACAAAAGGTAAAGCTAAACGGAAATGTGTGCTCAATTTCGTTTCTATATCCGAAGTGAAGTTCACCGCAGAATTCATTTTTCGTCTCATAGATAGAAACGCGTTTCTTCAGATTTCAATGAGTCACAAACTAATTGTCGCGGTTACATAAAATTGAAATAAAGACAACGATAGAAAGTTGCCTGTTTTTGTCCGCCACTTCAGTTGATGTCTTTGCTTATTTAAATAATGTCGAAATCTTACATGTTATAATATTCATTGAACTTTGACTGCGCGTCAAATATTTAGCAGAAACGAGTCATTTCTTAATTCTGTGATAACATGTGTCCATCAGTTACTCCGAACTTATTAAACTTCAATTTTGACTCATCTTTTCGATCAGTCAAATGAGCCAAATGCCAAATAGTAAATCCAGTATTATCCTGTTTAGTAAATAATATGAAGTTTTTATAAGTAAACAAACAAACATATCGAACCATAACCTAAGGCACAGTAACTGCTCAAACATGAGCAAGTATGCACTAGGTGATTGTAAACACTCAAATGAACAAACAAACAAAGTGATTTCTTGTGCCGATCCATAAGCATTTGACCTGATTCGCGCAATACACATTTGCAAATGACATTTGTTTCGATATATTCGCGCGTAGAAAGGGCGCTTAAAGAATGGGGTAGGGGTCAGGGGCGGCAAAGTTGAACAAATTTGCATATAGACAGGCAAGTGACGTTACTCAGGACAAACAGAAATCGGTCGGCGCTCGCGTCTTGTTTAGAAACTCACGAATTTCATAATTATCGTATTATGTTGCAAGACTGTCTCAACACTCTCAACCTGCCTGGCTGCCTTGCCCCCACCCTGGCCCCAAGCCGCGGGAGGGAGAAAGGTTAGGCCGAGGCGGGGAATTGTGTAATCGCGAGAGCCTTACGGAGCCTTACCGTCTTCTTTTTAAACGCGGCCTTTTGATTCGCTGCGCGCGATGTCGCGCTCGATAAGCACATGCTCGACTTTTTATTCGACCAACATTTCGGCGTCCCCATGAATATGATAATCGTCTCATGAATAGCATCCGTCGGTCCTTTGCGTCTCCGTTGAAAGTTTTCTATCAGCAGCATCGGACAAACGTCTCTTAGCTCTTGTTTCTAACAATGTCACTTTTGTATTATCTTTACAATTTAACTCTCCTCCTCTTTTTATTAATTCATCTCATATTCAAAATTATTCAATCGAGAGAGACATTTTACCATAGTAGGTTTTAACACACTCGCTGAATTCATCGCGATTACTGTTATTTATTTAATACAAGTTTTATCAGTACAATAATTTTTGTATGCAATATCATAGTTGAAATACTTGTCTCTAAGAAGTATGATACTATTCATTTATGCCTTGGGAGGTATTTTTTTCGTATCCAAAATTGTCTGTTGATATGAATTGCGTGTCCTTGTACGTTACTTTCTATGACGAAAAGTGACCAATCGACCAATCTCAAGTGAAAAAAATGATTAGTTGTGAAATGATATTTGAAACACCTGAAAAATTTCCGGCAAACTAAAAATGAATTTCGTTCGTGAAAAATCATTTCAACGTAATATCGTTGCGAAATGGAATATTTTTAATTGGTTGAAATTTATCAAGCTATCAGAATACAATAGTTTATATGGTGAATTTCATTACTAGAGCCAATAAAAAGTGATCACATGAACGAAAAAGATCGGCTTAATAAAGCCTGTTTCTTGGATGGCGTTTTCACTTGTTTCATAATACTGAACTGAGACGAAAAGTGTTTACGATTTACGAAGAAAAGTCAGATTACTTTCCAAAACCCGCAGACCTTTACCAACAAGGCCAAAACTGCAGGGCACATTGTTTTAATCTTATTTTATTCCTGTGCGAACTCTTTTGCTTAAGCTGGTTTGCGCAATACGGAGGGAACTCATTTTTTCTTTCTCGTTCTTCATTTGTTTTTACTTTTTTTTATGGGGAATTATGTAAAGCTTTCTTTATTCGAGCAAAAAAAGCGCGTCAATTTGTCGACCAGTTGTCGGACAAGCCAAAATTTATTGACGCCAGACTCAATAATTAGTGTAATTGCTATTAAAAAATTAACATGATAAAAAAAAATAACAAATGAAACTCACTTTGCGTAGCTTGCTTGATATTGAAAAATGACTCATTACGCAACGTGCCTTCCATTTCATCACTGGAACTACGTTAGACCGACTTTTTTAACACAACAGCGTTTCGGGTTTTGGGTTATGTAATATTCAAATTTCTCGCCATAGCGAATATTATCTCTGAAAGTGTGTCATCGGCGACAACTATCTTAGAAACATTTGAAAAGTTCTATTGATTTATTCAATTCACAAATAGTCGTTATTCCAATTGTCAACACTCAAGCTGAAGCTTTATATAAAAAGAATTGAACTTATAACGACTTTGTGTACGAGACAAAATTTTTAAAAAGCACAAGCTTAATTGTTAATTTCGGAGCATTCAAAGTTTTTTGTAACGTAATAAGCAGTTATCATATTTTCAATTTAAGCTTTCAACAACTTTTTATGTAACTAATAAATTTCCTTATATAAAATAATAATGTAAAATTTTATTCATTGTTTCAAATGAATATTGTAATTAAATAAGTAGTAATGTAATTCAAAGTTTATTTTAGTTCAATTGAAAAGTTAATATTGTATATATAAAATATACATGTTTATGATAATTAAGATTAATTTTTGTGTAATTTTTGGTTGTATTGTTCCTTCTATGTATAGAAAATGCATTTATTTAATACTTTGAAAACTCATTAAATATTTATTTCTTTATATGTATAATTATTCATATGTGTAAAGAGTTTAAATCTTGAATAATTGTATCCTGTATATATGGAATAAGAAATTCGTTTAATCCTTTTTATCTCGTTAATTTTGTAATTTCTTGCTTAAAGATATATGAATAAGAAAAAGTTTGTGTCTCTTTTAAAATGACTTAACATGTGTAGCTTTTTCGATTAGAAAGTTCGCACGCACTGGGTGTGAATTATACTTTCATATTTTTCAAATGTCCAACACTCTTTTAGGTCCTACACTCTCAAAGGTGTACACTTTTTGAATTAAAAATTCATTTTAAAAACATTAACGTCGATATTTTCCAGCCAATTCCTTCCAATATGTCAAAAACTTGAATAGAAAAAAATGTATGTTTTACGAAATATATAGTTAAGGTAAATAAAGATAGACTTATGAATAATAAGAAACGATTTAATGTTGTTTCGAATTATATCTTCTATAACTATTATTACCGTCTTAATATCGATTAGGAAATACGAAGTTCCTGTTTTTGAATAATAGTTTTACACAATAACGTCTTAACCGACTAAAACGCATATAATTGACAGAAAATCATTCATGTAACTCTCCAATTTTTTACAAGTGCGATAATGATGTTATATTAACTTTTTTAATTATTTTCACAATCAGTTAATAAATTTTGCATTTGTCGTATCTTTATATACAAGTGAAAAATATTTTCACATCTTATTTCATTGAATTAATTCTTACGAATAAAATTAATAACTTTAATTTTCCCTTAAAACACAACTCGATAGAGAAGACTTTTATTGGCAAATATCAACGTATATTACTATCTAATTTATATTCATTACTAATATAATTTTCCTAGAAAAATGAACTGTATAACAACCTCGCTTGAAAAAAAGTACTCCGTGATGTTGTTCAATTGTACAAGTACGCAACAACAATAAACATAAAACATTAAATGCTCAGCCACACCTACGCACGGTGCATTTTGTACCCACACGCGGAATCTTCGCGGATGTCGCATAAAACGTCGAACGACGAATCTCAGCATTCTGAATGGCATGTTCTCCCGATCGACCCTGTTGCGTGGGAAGATCGCCCAAGAGCACCAATGCAGAGAATGCCTCCCTCTGCCTTCTTTTACAACACGAACACACGTATCACTCACGCGTATTCGTAAATTCCTTTTTTGACATTTTAACGCGCAGCTAGATACATATGTTGATATCATTTTACATGACTGCTTTTAGCTCGACTCTGACATTTGTACTTCCCGCCAAAATCGACTGCAATTATCGTACTTGATTTATGCGCAAATCATACTGACTAACATTTACCTTTTCACATACAATTTAACCAAAAAATTACCCATTCTGAAATGTAATATTCAGAAATTATTTGCAATTGCCCATTCAAACAAATCATAGTTGTAGTTAATTTTTGATGATGACATTCGATATGAATTTCAAGAAAAAATTATGAAATGAAAGAACTCCTTAAAGTATTTATACAATCTAATGTATAAAAGCTAGATATTATTATAAATTAAGTATTTGAGCTTAATGTTCTTAGTTTAATTACAAAATATAATACACCAAAATTTGCTAAGAAAATTATTTATTAAAAAATATGTTGAATATGAATTTTTAAAAATTATCACTGAAGAAATTTATACTTAAAATACTATGTTTTCCCTTTCAGGTTTAGCTAATCTTTGAGTTTAACAAAAAAAGTACCTTAGAGAAAATCCTGAAATATTATGAAATTGTTTAATTTTAGAATGCTCATAACATAAATTTTTTATTATTTCGTAATTTTTTAAAGCGTGACTATAAGAAGGTATAGAAAAAACTAATGTCAAACACTAAACTTCTTTGAATACTCAATATTAATAATTTTCATCTGTAAAGAATATTCTCTTTAATATACAATACCCATTCACTTAGAACCTTTAAAATGTCATCACAGACTAATTTGTAGGTTTTAGGCGTATAATAACAAATCGTTGATTACATCCAACTAATTAATATATCTAAATAAATATTAAATTTAAAAATCAGTTAATCAATATCTTTTTTACTCTTTCTCTCTAACTTTATAATAAGATAAGAACCTATGTTTTTTTCTTCTTTATAAAAATATCGTTAAAAGTAAAATTTACCGGTTCAAAAGATTTTTTTTCATAAAATGCTTTTGACAGAACGAAAACGGAAAATCTAAAAGAAACTTAATTGAAATAAGTAACTTCATTACTGTTTTATACATCTCAAAGCATTAGTTTGGTTTTAGTTTGTGTTCCTTTGATAAAATTAAATCCGGTGTCTTGCAAGGCTTCCCCGAATACTAATTTAGGAATTCAAGGGGCACTAAAAATTCTTATAACACAGCCTTCGCTGGATGCACAATGCGTAGCCTATATAAAATGCTTTTAAATTATTTCACAATAAAAGGCGTATTTATTAAAATAAAAATACGTCAAAAAGAACGATTTATGTTCGATAATGAAGAGTCTGTTAAAACTATAAAAAAATTTATGTTTTGATGTAATAATTACTATTATAATATAACATATACATACCCCAAAGCCACATTTTTCAATTCAGATTTTGATAAGCAAGAAATATAAACAAACTGTGAGTTCTAATTTCAGGATACTGACACTAGTTATTTCGCAAAGGGATATAAAACGAGAAAAAAAAGTGAACTAATTTTAGGGTAACCTGATATTTCGCTGAAAACTACTATGTATTTTTCAATCATAGAGATTTTACAATTTCTGCCAGCGAGAAAAAAATTATCAATTAATTTGGTGGAATAAAGAAAGTCAACAGGATAGTTTCATTATGCCAATGAGTTGTTATTGATTGTAATGGTGTTTCTCAATGTCGTTAATTTTCATGTTCGTGGCGTATCATTTGATATGTCGTTAACTGATTTTCCCGCCGAAATAAATTCAAATTGGTTGTACCTGTACAAGAGAGATAAATAACGGTTTGTGGCAAGGATTGAATTGCGCTATTTGAAACAACAATACACGTAGAACAACGTCGTTTGATTGTCCCGTAATTATACAATTACCGGAGAATAATGCAGGACAGAGATAGATGACGAAATCGGGCACGGTCGCGCGATCTTACCGAATTGTTCGGCTCGAAGCGCCCCAAGACGCGATTACGAATTGATATTCACGTAATATCTTAAGTGACTCGTGGCGCGCAGTTTAGATATTATCGCGCGCGCAATAAATAATCTTCTAAAGCCCGCGAGATACAAGCGCAGTCACCCAACACCCTTTCCCTCTACGGATTTTCAAACAAAAAGACCCTCTATCGGCGATTCTACCGTTTATTCATTCCTAAACGAATATACTTTGAATTTAAAATCAAATCTACAGTTATCATGTGATTTTGAAGTTGATGCTAAAATTCGATTGGTAAAAAACAACTGATCGTGCAAACCGGATTTCATAATTTAAAATAATGATTAATGGTTTAAAACAGTATTAAGCCAATTAAAATGTCGTATTTTCGATCGGCGAAAAATTCGTACGACTATTGCGAAAACTTAACAGGTTAACTCGTAAGCCAACGGCCACGATTTATCGGCTTTTCCGTATTTGTATAGCGTGCTTCGAAACAATGGTCTTAAACCGATTGCCCGGACACGATAAATACGACGATCCAAGACTAGACTCGCTCGATCCACGATTGATTGTAATTTTCGCGAGTCATATAGTTTTTGATTTATATCAGCTCCGACTCTGCTATTAGACATGTCGTACGAATTCCTTTGGTCTTACCATAGGCCCAAAATGGTGACAAAATAGACGTCCGCTTTTGAAGCCTCATTAGTATTCTGTTTTACATACAAGTACGCTGGTAACATTTAAATAGTCGCGATATAAACGTCGCAGAACACGTAATACATATCGTTGATTTTGAAACTTTTTGACAATTAAATCTCATCCGTGAACTACTTATTTTGAGTGTAGACAAATTCTTATCTCTTGTGACGAAAAATCAACAGGTTTCATTTTTCTATTTCGTGGGCCATGGGTAATAAAAAGACGGGATAAACACATTGCACGGTCATTCAATCGTATTTATTTATGGCGCTATTACGTTGAACGAATTAATAAATACAATACGTCGTAAAGATATCGAGTGTAACACCGTAGGTTACAGAACGATTTCGCTTCGGTTTTCAATTAATTCGATGCCATATGACCTCGTCGAAAAAGAAATCTGCCAGCCGCATGATTATATGAACGAATTCAAAATGTCAACGATCGCAAATAAGGGGAAAATAAATAATCCTTATGTATTTATATATGTGCTTTATTATGATTTTATTCATTCGATAGATAAATTCGCGCTACATATTTTTACAACTATCGCTTACATATTCAGATACTTGCCGCCAATTTCATTCTTACCAAAAAATATTCAGTGACACTAACAAATGCTTATCCGAATAAGATTCATTATGGTTATTACTGCAATTGCAAAACAATATATCTAAACCAATAAGCAAGACAAATGACTATCAATTACTGCTGTTTGCATTTTTATTACAATTCATAACTTTCAGAAATGACATTGCTCATATAAACAATATTGCGTACGTAAAATAAGAACCAATCAAAGCTTTTATAAATAGTGTCAATTTGTATTATTTGAATGTATACGATTTTGGTCCAATCATGTAAATCCGTATGTTTAAGACATTCTTAGAAACAATGCGCCAAGTAAATAACTTATTTTTATGATGAATTAAGAAGAAATATAAACATATTAATTGTTGTCGAAAAGTGATAAAACTTGACTCTCAAAAGCCTTGTCACTGTTCAACCAATGATCACCGTATATATCTATCATCAAAGTTAAACCTAACAAAATCATCAAACCATGAGATGGCGAAAATTGTTCCTGCGTAACGGTCGAAATGAAAAATAGACTACGGCAAAGTCGTAACAAGTCCTTCAATTTGCTCTCGTGCCAGAGTCAAGTTTACTTAGAAATAACTCGATCGAGGCGACCCCCGCGCCTTTTTTATATGTCTTTTTATCCGCGAGATGATTGTGTCGTTGCGTTTCTACGGAGAGTGTCGATATGTCGACGGCGAGAGGCGACGGGGTTAAGGGGTCGGAGCGGGGAGGGGGTGTCGGCACGCCGGTTGGCACGGCAAACGCGGGAAATGGCGCGGCGCGGGTGAGGAGGGGGCAAGAAGTGGACGGGCGAGCGATTCAACCTCCTTTCACTTTCAACGAGCGCCGTTTCAGCCATGGCGGCGACGATGCTTAGACCACGACTCGAATTCACCAACCATTCATGCCTTCTCGCTTTTTGTTCCATATCCTCCGGCTTTTTGACTTACTTTCATACGCGCAAGTGGCGCCCTCCAAATTCTCTATTCCATCAATCATAGTTGTTTCTAACAGAAAAATATCATTTTTACAGTCATTTATCAAACATTTTCATTCAATGAGAAACACAAAAGAATTACTAATTCAAATTCACAAATTACGGTTCACCTGTTCACTTATTCGTGATCTTTTCTGGGCGGTACAGGTGGCGTTACTTGGCGATTATACGAAATAGCTTCGGTATCAACCGTATCTCTTCTTATCTTCTTAACCTATTTTTTCCAAGCAAGGCTGTCACTACGACAAAGTTCCAGGTTATTAACGAAACCGAGTAAATTGATACTGACCAATGTGTTTTATTTTTCTATTTATATATTCCATTTATTTTGTATAGTAACATTTGTTATCGTCATCTTTGAGATAGATCACTTGGTCTCACCAAAAAATATATTATAAAGTCTATTTATAAAGGGAAAAAAGATTATGATACTGGTAATCTGGATAATTTACCTTCATACGTGATTACTTATGCGATTATTCGCACGTTACCACATCGACAAATATTGGTTTTGAAAAAGCAACGCAACATGCAATTCACGACACAAACTTTATTGTTATGTTGTTTGGCTCAAAACTTTATTAGCTCGCGCCTAAGTGTTTATTTATTCAACAACAACGATTATGGCTTTTTCACGTTTACCGCGTGTGTGCGCTTGCGCGCGCAGTAGCTCGCCTTGTTGCGTCCGAGTTTTGTTTTCGCCAACGCAGAACTCCGGCTCGAAACGCGTTGCCTAATGCCGAATTCACAATTTAGATCCAGTCCGAATAGCTTGTATATCATCTGCCGAGACTTTTACTCTCGTCTGTTATGTCACGGCAATTCCGTTTCATCAATTTCATTAGTTTCTCAAATTTCTCTTCTTGGCTCCTTCAAATATATTATCCCACACGCGCGGTTGATTTCGCAAAAAGTATTTGACTATGAATAAGATTGGTTTTCGAAAATCCTTCGTGTCTAATAATAATAATAATAAGAATAAAGATAACGAAATCAAAATGGTGAAACGAACATGATGAAACGGAGATGATAAAAGGGGAATTGTGAAACGAAGATAATTAACAGAAGATGATCGGACACAGATGACGAGATGAAGGTTTTTAATTAATCGATGAGGATAAAAAAATGAGGCACAATTAAACGGTGATGACGAAACGGATGTTCATAATGCCAAGTGACGAAATCGTGCGGGCTCGTTTTTGCGATGCCAATGCGGAGATTAGTCTAGTCGTAAAGTGAAATCCAATATTGACGAGCGGGCAACTTTGACATCTAACACACAGGCGATGATAATAACGAAATCTTCAATCCAATGTGGAACGGAATCCGGCCTTTGGCCTACTTCGGACTGTTTAGTCGCTACTTCCGCTACAAGCGACCACGACATTATCAGGAAACCTTGCTTTGTCAAAGTCGCTTAGAATCGATAGAAACCACTCGATCAAACTCGAACATGATAAAACAAAATTTAACATTTTTTTACAAGTACTTTGTTGTTTGTATTACAAGTAAAACATTTAACATTCAAATGTATTGATTGATTTTCTTTTTTTTTTTTTTTTGAAATATCAGACTTTTTGTAACTTTGCAAGTTACAAAAAGAATTTCACCATTATTTGAAGCGGAAAATGGAAATGTTTGTATCAGTTTTCTGATGTGATATATGATTGCGTAAAAATTAACAAAGAAAAGAGTGGAAAACGAGCTGGAAGTGCGCTCGACTGAAATCATTGATTTTCTCTTTGTCTTGTAAATTTTCATCAAACAAAAAGCTAGATCCTTGATCGGGCTAGAAAACTTGATACTCGTCCCATATATCCGTGCTCTTTCCTGCGCCTGCAGTCGCAAAGATTGTAATCATTTGTTGTCGTTGTTATCACTTTTTTCCAGTCCGTCATTATCATAATTATTCGCATTATCGTCGCTGTCTATCTTCTTATCAAACGAAAAATATCTCGTCCACTCCTTGATCCAATTTGTAAATCCGCTTTCCTTGTCATTCACTTGTCGTTTTTGGTCCACTCTTGCGTTTTTATTTAACGACTCTATCCATTACTTTACCGCGTTAATGCTTTTTCTTCGTTACAGAAGAGAAGAAACGATTTAGAATATCATTTTCGACGTAAACAATTTGTTTTCTTAAACTCAATATGAGATGAAGGTTGAATGAATTTTCTGTTTGCAAATCACGCTGAACTTCAAACGAAGGTTCACATTTAAATTCATCAACGGAACCTATGAATGGCTGAAATTGGCTATGGATTACGTAGCGGATTGAGTCTGACGTAATAGCGGTGGATGGACGTGATTTCTAATGTCGATTGTTCCGCCGATATCGTTTTCGAATGCTTTTGCTTTCAACTGCCATATGGTATTCTAGGACATTATTTCTCCGAGCAGTCTATCAAGGAAAGATTCTTACCGAGAAACGTGTGTCAGGAAATTGTAGTCGCTTCATCTGTAGAACAATCGAAATTCTTGCAGCCATATTGTGTGGCTGTTATAAAATCACTTATGTAGGAATTATAATAAAATATGAATTGGAAAAGTCATAAAAAGTTGACGGAAAATCGAAACCAACAGTTTTTGTTGTTGTAATAGGCGCAGAGATTCTCACTTTTACTTTTAGAACTCAGTGTGATAATCTTAATGTAAATAGTTTGTATCTTGACCTCAATCTCCTTCTGATGTTACATTGTACTATTGTTTAGTTCTAAATTCATATATCACTGTTGCGTTTAAAAAAATACTTTCCTTTCTTTCGCGAATTCCAAGAGCTCGTGCGAAAAATAAGCTGTTGCGATTTTTTATTGTCGCGCATAATTTTATTGTTGCTTGCTGTTAAGATAAATACATTGCATTTTGCTTAACATTATTCAAATGTTGTTCTTACGACTTTTATTAAAGATTAGAATACCAAAAATGTCATATCTGAATCATGGTTTTAAATATAAATCATTTCTTCGTTCACATTGAACATTTGAATTTAAATTAGCGTAACTAAAATTAGAACATTTCATTTATTGTTTTGCAGATTTGAATATTAGTAAAGTAAATGTTAGTTCTTTTCAATTTGTATATATAAAACATTTAACTGAATAATCAAATGAAAACATTGTAATGATAAAAGCTATGTTTTAAATTAGAGTGTAATAGATTGGGTATATCTTATATAATCTCTATATATTAATCATGCTAAATGATGAGCAAGCAAAATACTAATATACAAAGAGATACATTAAAGCTGAAATTAGTAGATGAATTGATTGTAGAAACTAATATTGAATCTGGGATAATTTCAGCTGTGCGAGCAGACCGGATGCGTGGAGGCAGGAACAAGTTCGGACCGATGTACAAACGTGACCGGGCGCGCAAGTTGCAGTTGTTGCGGCAACGTCAGCTAGCACTACAGACAATCCGCGGGACACTAGGTGACCCGTCAAGCTACCCATCGACGGTGACACCATTCCTGCACATCAAACAGGAGATCCAGATACCTCAGGTGTCGAGTCTAACGTCGTCACCGGACTCGTCACCGTCGCCAGCAGCGGTTGCAGTTGGCCTAGTGACCACTCAAGCGAACAGCGCAGGCGCTGGTCAACAACACCTCATCGCACCCTCATCCGCGGCTGGCGCTGCGATCGCTAGTGTGACGACGGCCGGCAACCACCTGCACAATAACAACCCAAGTAATAACAACCCGGTGCTCGATCAGAAGCTCTGGGCGGCGAACTCGACGACGAGCTCGAGTCCGAAAGGCTCACCGTTCGCGTTTGGTGAACAGTCGAATGCGCACCATGCGCCACATGGCCAAGCGAGTAACATGCCTGCGCCTGCCACGCCTGCCACGCCATCTGCCGTTGCGGCGCTCAAAACTAGTCCCATGATCCGAGACTTTCTGCAAACGGTCGACGACCGCGAGTGGCAGGCCTCGCTCTTCGGTCTCCTCCAGAACCAGACATACAATCAGTGCGAGGTCGACTTGTTCGAACTTATGTGCAAAGTGCTCGACCAGAATCTCTTTTCGCAAGTCGACTGGGCTAGGAATTCTATCTTCTTCAAGGATCTCAAGGTACCCATCTTGATTAAACTGCATATTTCGACTACATATAGTACATATACACATTTTCCAAACAATGAAGACAATCACATATTTGATATATGTGTTTATTAAATAATATGTAATCATGAACTTTGTATATTAGTGCAAGTTATTCTTAAATATTATACAGTTCTTTGATCAGAAAATCTTATTCCTTTGTAATATATAATATCAATATACCCATAAAAATTTATGGTTTTTTAAATGAGGGTATTTTCCTTCAAAAGAAAATCGATTCTGGAAATTGAAACAAATTTTCTTCTAAAAC
>JABFQD010001533.1:0-17992 GCA_022817045.1 Psix sp. ZL-2020 | reverse complement strand
ATATATAAATTGGAAAGTATTATATATGGTGGTTTGAATGAGGTCGCATTGAAGGTTTTTAGATAATAAGATCTCGCACTTAGTAAAGTTAATCACAACAAATTGCATTTGTGGAAAAGCAAGTGATAATTTTTTATGGTTAAAATTTGCAAAGCTATTTGTTTCAATTAATAAATAAATTACTTTAAACATTTTTCAGAATATAACATGATAGAAAGAAAATGTATCTAATTGAATCTTTTAATTTCTTCGTTTAATCATCATTTGTGTTGAATAATATCATTTTTATTTGTCTTTTTAAGTTCTCGATCCTTAGCGGACACATAAAAACGTCATTTTGATTACATTGAGGAATATAAATAATAGAATTTTTTTCGTTTTGAGAAATCTCTTTATTTAATTTCATTTCGCATTAGATGGATGCTAAAAGGTACCTTTATGAAGTGCAACATTTTGGTCAATTCTTCGAGGATCAAAAAAATCCACAAATATGCTTCAAAAATACTGAATAGAATAAATACAAAGCGAATGTCGATGCGTATAAATTCCTTCTGATACTGTAAACAGCAATGCAAATATTTTTGTTCACTTACAAACCAAATGCTTCATGTGTATTGATAATTTGTTTTTCGCCCATTATTTATGATCCTTTTTTACACTTTTTATATCAGTCTCAAAGTTGTATATGATTTTATTTTCGGGAAAATTCATTACCATGCTGACAGGACGTGTCTAACGAATACAAAACATGTCAATCTGTTGCAAAAGTTGATAATAGAACATATAACGTGAAAGAGTGATCGATGAAATACTTTTCTGAAAGCAAATAAGTGCGATTGATTTTTCCAAATCGCGCGAGTTATACCAATAGCGAGAAAAATATTGCGTGGATCACTGTTATATTGTGTTCTCTATATTTTCCATATAAGTTTTAAAAGAGAGACAATTATACAAGAAAATTTGCATACTAACTTATCCGGATTTTCGCCATTCGCATCACTGGTAAAATTAATAAGCATATTATACACCGTGTATAAACTTATCCGCTCGATTTCCTAAAATACGTTATAACCTAACGGTACTGAATGTTCCCGCGGCATAAAGTTCAACATTATCTATATATTCATAAAAGTGAATACAATACATGATCATCGTTTCTTTATGGCACAAAAGTGTAAAAGTTCTTAAGAATATTATTAGCAAGATGTACCAAGATGAATGTAAGAATTCAGGTCAATTATTTAAGAGCATGAATACAAGCGCATTTACCTAAGTACAAAAGTTCGAATTGATTTTAATTCAAGTCAGCAGTGTTCGAACTTTATCCCGCTCAAAAATACATTATCTCATCTCCGACGACTTTATTGCACAACTTGCTGAAAAGTGTGATTTTTCGTAATTAATTACAAACCTTATCCCTGTATACATTACATGCACGAATCGACAAGCTCTAATGAATAATGCATGATTGATTGTCTCAATTTACATGACAAACAGTTATTCAACTTACATTCATCTTACATCGATAAATCTCTGATCAGGTACACATTTCAAGAAATACTGCTTAACGATTAATGTACAGAAATGCTGTATTCCATTGAACTATATTCAGAAACCACAACAAGCGATTTGCCCTTCACTTAGTATCTTTCAACTTCGGAAATCTAGGATCATCCACGATTTGAACGTTTTTAACTTTAGGCATTTTTTTATACGGCAAATTGTACGGTAAATTTCTCCTGCTGTCGGCTAGTGATTTGTATTCTCCCCCAAGAACATTGCCATAACTATCAGTGACACTTTCTGCAATGCTTGGTCGAGGAGAAGTGTGATGCGAAATTTGTTTGAGGGTGTCAGTCAACTTCTTAAGATCATAATGAGGATCCTGGTATCTGGTGTCTAGCTCTTCATCATCAAAATTGTAGTTAGTACCTTGTGACAAATCGCTGACACTGGTAGCGTATTGTGATATGTACTGTTGCAGTAAAGCTTTAAGATTGATGCTGGATGCTGGTTTTTGTTGCACCGGTGGAGCGCCATCTACTCTGAGAATGATAACTGGAATCAATGAATTACCAGCCTGAATGAAAGTAGGCTGAGCATTCAAAATCGACGAAGGATTCTTAATATATTGTGAAATGGATGGATTGTAATTGAGAAGGTTCGCGTAATTTGGACCTGAATTTTCACCGTCGTAACTTTCTTTCGATGGTGAAAGTACTTTTTGCAACAATGTTTGTGTGTCAGATGAATATTTTGATAATAAATCCGGAAAATGAACCTGTTCTTTAGAAGAACCATCAACTGCAGGGGGCAAATATTCTGGATTAGACGAACCAACTTCCAATTTCGGCACAGAGTACTTAGAGGGACTATTTTGGTAAAACTGAACATTTTTCTGTCGTATCGCATCAACAGATACAGGTTTTACAAAAGGTGTTTGTTTTGGCGCTACAGGTTCAGAATCTTTGGGAAACAGCATCGGACCCTGGTACCGCAGATTTGACATGTAATTATAATCATAATCCTTTAGCTTCGACGTATGGTCTGAGTGAAATGAGTAGCTCACTGGTCGAGACATCGAGTCGTATTCAGCGTAGGAATTTACATAAGAACTGGGAGGATCTTGAGACACTCTTCCATCGGGATATTTCCAAACGATTCTGTGTTCGTACTTAACACCGTTTTCATAAGTATATTTTGGAAATCCAGAAAGTGCACTGGCATGCACGGGTTTTTCTTCAGAATAAGAACTTTGCGATTCTGGTGGCAATGTTTTCACTGGATGATAGAACTGTTCGCTAACAACTGGATTCAAAGTTGAAGATGCCGATTTTGGGGTCCCAAAGTTGTTAAAAGGGGGACTCAAAGTTGTACTAACTGCAGGTGCTTGCGTAGAGTATATACTTCTTTGCGTTGAGCTAGGACTGAATACAGGTTTCACAGAATAAAACCCTCTGTAAGGCGATGTTGGTATACCGTCAGCCGGTTTCTGGGTGGTTGTAACGACTGAAGGCTTAACCGTCGTTGGGTACTTAGAGAAATCGTACAGGTCTCTGTGATTCCCGTGAAGCTTCGTCCTCTGGCCGAAGTATGGTTGTATTGTAGAATAATGTTGACTTTTAAATCCATGCGTTTTTTCTGACGTCTTTGCGTCTACTTCCGACTTCTCCAAAACCGGTTTGGTTCTCTCGATGATCGTTCTGGGTAAAAACGGGGTGATTGACTCCTCGATGCTTACTGTGGTGCCGGATTTTCCGGAGGGGAAATAGTAGTTGGCTTTTCTTCCCGCAAAGAAGTTGTTGGATTGAAATCCGTAACCGAGGTTGTCATTCACCGTTCTCTTAGTTTTCTCATCTCCTGAAGTTGAATTGGTGTCGTTCGTAAAATCCAACAAAATCAGTGGAGGCAGAATTGGTAAGTTGTCCGGCGCCTCGAGTTCCTCCAAAGTTAATTTCTCCGCAACTTCCTCAGTGCCTTTACTTTGTTTATTTATTGGATGCACTGTTGTTGTTGTTGGTTCAGTAGTGGTTGCTGCATGAACCAGCGTGATCAACAAAGCTCCAGTAATCTGGAAGTGAATGGTATTTTGAATTACACAGGTCACATTGCTTCCTGTCGCGAGATGTACCGCTGTTCAGCATTGAGTATGCGTTACCTTCGACAGTAGTATTACTTTCTCTAAACTCTTCCCGGCATTGAATAATAATTATATGAAGATGTTATATGATTTCTGATATCTACCTAACACTTGAATATTACTCGCGCGGTGCGTGCTATGATTTGCAAACTCAATCTTTATATGTCAAACGATATTAATGCTAATAAAAGATGATGGATGGGAAAAGGATTTCTGAAACTTTCATGAGAAAGTTTTATCGCGAAGCATTATTTATGGTTCCGTCAGAATATGATGTACAAACGAGAAACAACACGATTTGTGATATTTTTTCTTTTTGCGTTTCTGTTTCTTTATGTGCATCCATTGATGTTGGAAAACGAATGTGCGTTCAACTGATTCGTTTTTATCGATCGGCGCTTCCTTGCATGTATTACTATGTGAACATACAGTTATGACGGAGAGTCTTTGAATAGATGTTTTACATAATTTTGTATACTGCTAAATGATCTAGCATTTTTATGATTCGATAAAAGTTCTTTCGACAAATTTAAAATAGAAATAAACAAGTTTTTATATTTCCCATGAATTTTTTAAATACTCTACAAACAAACGGAATTTTGATCGTTTTTACAAGTGAAATTATCTATCAGAGATCTTTATTTGCATCAGCGATTTTGGTAATCATTTATTTCGATTCGTTTAAACTGGTTTCATTTACAATATTTTGACCACTTTCTTTCTGTTAATTCGAAAAAGGATACTTCCAATGTATGAGAATACATTGAAAGTGTCTTTATTCGAATAACCAGAAGACGAGTTTAATTAAAGAGCCTTTATGTAACACCAATAAAAAGAAGGTAATGAAAGTGCATTGAAGCTTCTCAGCAAGTTTATTAAAAAATTTCCTACGAAACTAATACGTTAAAAATTGAAAATACCAATACAACATTTCTTGAAACACTTGTTTGATTACACGTTAATCAATGAAGAATTTGATTCGCTTTAAAACCAGACTCAGCATAATTGAAGTTGAATTCTAATCTTGTCATCACTTAACACTGCTACACCACATTTCTACGCGCCAATCAATACATTTCGTCTACCAAAAATTTAACAAGTTGGAGAAACCGCTTCGTTCATTCTTGCAACGAGATAATTCGAATGGCTTTCACTAATTTGCTTAAGAACATCTGCATTTTCCAATTAATATCACACGCAAAGTCAATCCGTAATCGTATTTGCCGAACACTGTCATCAAAAACACTTTCACTATCAATCATGCGTGTAATCATACAAATTTCCAAAAAAAAAAATAATAGTTATAATAATTATGATAATAATAACAATAATAATAAAGAGAGAACGACAAATTGACTATATTACGAAAATATCTCAAGGCTGCATATTTAATCACGAAAATAGATTACAAAAAATATTTTATACTGTTTCCTCTAATTAAAATTAGTAAAATGAAAATCAAATGAACGATTTTATCAAATGCTACTGTGTTCAAATATCTCATCGATAACACGGAACTTAGAGAAGATATTGAATGTAACGGAACTTACTGGTACCCAAGAAAACTTCATGATGATCCCCATCAAACCTTTCGGTTTGGCAGACGTGTCGTATGTGTTTGGTACTGATGAGGCAGAGACCACAGCATCTCACCTTATATGCCCTCGCTTGGAGAGTGAGGAGGACGTCACTTCCAACAGTTTCACCATCATATACGAATGTTATTTACACTCGACGCGTATATGGGAAACGTTTGCCAATAGCGGACCGTTTCCGTTCTTTCCGATCGGTTTGCCGAACAGTCGACCTAATTTATAATAACAAGCCCATGATTCGTTTGAACTGAATTTCGTTCACCTTTCCTGTTACATAATTTCATTGCAAAGAATATTAATTTATCAATATTTATGCATTTGTGCAATCAAAATATTGAATCAGTGCCATTGAACATTTTAGAAACTGGAATTTTCATTTTAACATACGTAACATTGATAACGTAATGTCTCCTGTTTCTATGTAGTGACATAATATGATATTGGATAATTGCACCGAATTTTTTGATTTGCCAACAGGATTTCGGAAAACCGGAAAATATGAAACGATGAATAGTTGACTTATGGTAATTTAATTTCTATTTACAAATTAATTATTGGCTACATTTTACGGACTACTTTTCGGTTTTGACTGATTTCATTATTTTAATTCAACGCAGAACAAAAAGTATATGAAAAATTGAATATTTCAACACGCGAGGACGTTTTCCATGAATGTAAGATTTTCATCGCGCGTCACTACGTTTGTATTCTATAACTTTACATCATTGAAAATGTACAAAAATACTTTTTTTAGAAAATTGTATTCAATTTTGCGCCGATATGTCGACGTGATAAACAGAAAAACCTCATAGATAATAAAAGTCTAATATCGTGTTCAACTGACAAGATCGATGGTAGATACGATTGCAAACATTGCTATCTTTAGTTTCCGCGAATATAGAACATGAATGAAATTCTAGTTCGATTTTGTGTATTAAATAAAAAGTATCTGAATGTATCAATGACTTGATTAGTAAAAAAACTAAAAATATAAATTTTCCTATATCGTTGGATATTATTTTTAAGTAAAATCAATAAAACACGTAATCATAATGTTATAGATATTTAATTGTATCATTTTCATGTACATGAAAACAAGTCAAACAAGTCGTTATATATATTTATATATCTAAATTTGCGTGACAATTGAAGAAACTGAATAAAACCAATGCGTGGATTTCATGATTTGCAGAACAATAAATGATTTGATTGTTATTTGGTCGGGTCAATTGGAAGCTATTTTCATTCAGTTCTCTCATCATCAACCAGGTAATCGATAAGGACTAGACATATGACGTATTTCCTTTCTCCCATGGGGATCGTCAAAATCGTTCGATATGAGTTCAATACATCAGAATTTTGGGGTAAAAAGAGTTTAGGATCCTTCATTCAACAACTCTCGTATCAGCGTGCAGGTTACTACAATTTAATCCTATGGAATCGATTTTTGAATTATTCAATTTTACGTTTCTTATATTCCTGGATGAAGTTTATTTTCGACGGTAAGAATCCTCCTTCCAGTTTAATTGGTTTTTCTTTGTACCTGAAATTGAATTCATTACCGTAATTTGTAATTACCAAGTGAAGATAAACATTAAACAATTTTATCATTCCAAAAATTAAGACGAAAAAGATTACAGTCTTCTTACACTTCTGCTTATTAAAAAGATATTGAAGTTAAGAAATATATAGTTAAATGAAAAGAATTCACCAATACCGATCGGAGTCGTGTGCAGCAATCACATAGCTGGGAATGTAAGTATCAAGTAACGATTTTGGTTCATGAGACAAAGCAGGGTAGTACTTGCTGGAAACTATCTCATTACCAGTAGATATCGGGAGCAATTGAGTGACACTTGATCTGAATTTTTGCACTTGGTATTGAGGTGCAGTGAGCGATAATGTTGACGCTGCTGGTACTTTCTGTAATACAATTCAAATGTTGTGATTTTACTAGTGCTGTAATTTTAATTTTAGGTGAGATCAAAGCTTGAAGAATATCTCGTTCGTTGAAACGCATAATAAGGTGTTTTTGACGAGGGAGTTTCTTATTTAGTGCATCCAATTAAAAACTTCCCTTTCTTGTTAATTGTTTCTTTCTTTGGAAGTTTCAATTCAAATAAATCAACTCTGACATCTCAACGAGTTGAGATGAAGTCAACTTGAAAATCTTTTGAATCCTTTATTGCATTTACGGTATTGATATAATGTTTCCCTAACTTTGCTATCTGTTTCAAAAGAAACGAATGTAGTGTTATCTTGTCAGTTAAGACTATTTATCAACTTCATTTAATCAACAAATAAAAGGGATAATACCGTGATGCATAAAATACTACCAATGAAATATTTTACGTCAGAAATCACTTGATGAATTCAGTTATGAAACAATGATTTCATCAGATTTCATTAACATTAATAATTAATGCAATAGCAGTAATGCAACGTGTATTTCAAATCAATTCTATTATCACAATAGATGAATATCTTATCATCTACGATGATTCAAACCAATTCGCAATCGCCTTTGTGTCACATTATTAATTGTCACAATGTAGCATTTTGCGATCCCCAAACTTCTTTTCTTCTCTTGCCGAATAGAGAAGGTAGTTAATTTTGTATAAATTACTTCGTAGTAATTTATTCATATTTGTTTTAAGATTAATTATTCATAAATAATTAACGGTTCATGTTTGCAGCCTCGATTCCACAAAGCGTCGAAGAATAGCAGCATTGGTTTATTCATTTTCAAGTATTTGGAATTTCAATTAATTGATCGGTTCTATTCTTCAATGAAAGGAATGAGGTTTGATCGAAAACGTTGATATCTTACTTTGTGATGCGAAATAATGCTATCGATTTGAGGCTCTTCCAAAATGTGTTTGGCTAACTGTTCAGCAATACCCGATGAAACGTAGACTTGATGAGATCGCTGTGCTTGGCTGTACATTGAATTGTCTTGTGTGTATGTGGGCGCTCGAGCATACAGGTCATTGTAAATGGGAGTTCCTTGGGTGTGCACCATCCCCGGCTTAACGTAAATTACTTGTTGGACGTATTGAGGATATGACTGTGAGGCTTGAGCTTGAAAATTCAAAACAATATCCCGTCAGAGTCAAAATGAGTGCGAACAGCTCATTCAATCAAATTCATATTATCGCTTGCAAATGCATACTTACAACGTAACTTCGAGACCATGTAATGGGCGCTCAGAGACTGCAACAGAAAAAAGCCGTCCGCGGTTTATACACAGTCGTGCGTCGAAGCTTAAGATAATTTATCTCGGATGAAACTATCGCAAATTGTATAATGGAAATTGCAAGTTTTTAAGCTGAATGATTTAGTGGACGAAGTTGCCGCGGCTGCGACCAAGTTTTTCAAACTGTCAGCGTGACGACGAAATTACATTTGAAAAGCGTACGATTTTTCGCCCGAACGTATAGTGTTCGCCAGCTTTCGCTCGCAAGAAGAATAATATTTTTTCCCGCGATTCAAATGAATTATTACTATCAAACGTGCCAACAAACTGCACTGTTTTGATACTTTGCGACCAATGTGTTTGATACAATTTTACGCCTGTCAAATGGGATTCAGATGTCAAAATACTTTGTCTTTTGTCCATGACGAAATTGTTTACTGAATATGTGATAATGTGAATTATTCATTTTCATTCAATGAATAGATAACTGTTGCGAAGCGAACAATTTCAAACATTCGATCAAATTATTGAATAGATCAATTTACTTTTGTGACAGTGACTCCTCGATGTATTGGATAAATAAGTTCGATATTACTTTACGAAAGATGAAATGAAGCATAGTTATAAGTGTCAATTAGAATACATTTGATTCGAATCGGGTTGATAAAAGTTTTAACAAGTCATTGAAAATGAAAATATTTTTTCCTTTAGTTAATATTTTTCACTATGAACAACTTTTTGAACGAAGTAAAAGTTATGTAATTACTCAATCAAAACAAAATTAAATTCTTTTCAAAACCATTCAACGTAGTACACATCTTTTATATATTTCACAACTTTACGTAGAATACAATTTTTTGCGTTAACTAACGAGAAACTAAATTTTTATCAAAATGAAATTGTAAGTAACTTATAAAAACTTTTTAAAAGCTATTTCAAGCAAAGAACTCTATTATTATGTTC
The DNA here is from genome assembly GCA_022817045.1 of Psix sp. ZL-2020. Classification (NCBI taxonomy): domain Eukaryota; kingdom Metazoa; phylum Arthropoda; class Insecta; order Hymenoptera; family Scelionidae; genus Psix; species Psix sp. ZL-2020. Next base: position 8,598 of record JABFQD010001533.1, on the reverse strand, counting down.
ATATTAATTAAACGTTTTCAGTTCAGTATTTTACATTTCATACATATTTTTTTATCATGAACTAAAATTAAACTTTCAAATTAAAGCATGTCAGCTTTACGAAATTCGACCAATCTATGTGTTTCGAGCTACAACTTCGCCTGAGTTCAAATTATTATTGCTAAATAGAGTTGTATTGGAAACTCTTAAAGAAGAAACGTGTTATAAAAGAAAAAAGTAATTTACAGTTGAAAACAAAATCAATTTCAAACCAATAATGAATTTCATTCGTATTTTTTTTTATTCACATTCGATATGTAAAAAGTAAAAAATTCAAGAAACACATGTCATTTGTAGACATAAGGAAAAATAATGCGACTTGCTAAAATGCAGATAAAATGTCATATTGCAACTCACCTTAGCCGGAAATATTGCCTCTGTGTAGGTACGATGTGGATGTGAGGATGAATGTGACAGATAGTGGGCTTGATTTTGATAAGGCACTTTTTGACTCGAACTCGGCGTATAAACAGGCACAGCGATGTGTTGAGGAGTTTCAGCATATGAGAACAACTGCGGACGAGTTTTCGCGCTGATTTGGCTAGCGCCCAAATACGGATAATACGAATACATCTGATCCACGGGAACGGTCACATAAGCCGCGCCTACAAAATACGATTATTATTTCACGTATTCATATAAATTGCGCTCAACTTTTATTTTTCACCGGGTCGAAATTAAACTGACAAACATCCAAATTTCCCGCAGATATCATCAGTCCAGCGTATTTAATTTATTCCAAATTAATTTCATTAGAATGCATTCTCCTTCCATTTTTAAGCCCTCAGCGAAAATTATGATTTGAAATGAAAAAAATAATACCACAACTGTCATGAAAATATCACGAAACAGTCATATCTAGCAAGTTCTTCTTAAATCCCTGAGTAAATGTACAAACATCTACTTATGCAAATATATTTGGATTTCATATGAAGCTTTGCGGAATTATTCTGGCTGAGCAATGCGTGCAGAACATATTTTAAAGTTATCATCATTGTGATAAAATGCATTGCGGACATTTCGCTTGTAAAGAAACACGATCTCCGTGCGATTTTGATAAACCTCATTTCAAGAGCAGATGAAAAATAAATAGTCTCGGAATGAGAATAACGTATCTTTTGACTTAAAAAATCCCCTCGAGGCGAAAGACCCGGCTAAACTTTCGAATTTAAATCATTGTTTTAGAGGTAACAGAAGCAAGTGGATTAAGTATCGCACAATTTACTTTTCGAATTTAAATGAAGTGCGCGCTCGAAATCTATTGAAGGCAGTCTTTTCTACTCGACCAAACCCCTGTCGTAAAATTTGATCAAACCTCTTTCATGATGCTACTCGAAAAAACCAACGGAACGAAAAACATCGCTAACTCTATCAGTTTTTGCTTCGGGAGATAATAAAATAATGCGTGTATTGAGTTTTTTGGCATGCAATGTGCTGTTCATCAATATGCAAAACGGAAAACGTAATCCCCTAGAAAAGCTTCGGACAAATATTATTTACTACATTGATATTCATTTGAACGTTAATTTACTTCGTAATATTTTTCCTCTATTTCAATTTGCTTTGAATCTTGTTCATTTCGATAGTTCAGAAAAAATTCAAGATCAGGTTTCTTAATATAAATCAATATTTAAGCGAACAAACTTTTCTCCGCCAGTAAAAACTGTGAAAACTTTAAGTGGCATATATTTAGTATATTACATTATTGTACAAATATATATAAGCATGCTCATAATTTATATTTTTCAAAACATATTGATACCTTTCTTTCCATACTTTTCTCTGATCGATTTTTGTTTTTCTGTTTGTAGGTGATTTCCCACGAGCACTTCCTGATGTTGTTTAGATGATTGTTTTAATATTTCCTGTTCAGATGCCGGTACATACTCGTAGTATTGTTTCATATCGTATTCTTGATCGTTCGATTGTTGATGTGAGACATCATTTGTAGAATGTTTGATGTTGTCTTTAAAACCTTCTGTTTGAACCTGTAAGTGTCCAAATTCACTCTCGTAAATTCGCTTATAAATTCTTTTAACAATTTTAAAAAACTGTTGTTAATGTGACTAAACGATAATTATCTCGCATGATAAATCATAACTATTATTATTACAATATTTGCACGATTTAAACTATAAGCAAGAGTAAGTTTTAGAAATATTAAAACGCAAATTAATTGTAATAAGCACTTGTAGTTGATTTTACATAAAATTTAAAAATCATTGTAATTTTATTTAATAAAACGTTGTGTGGTTAATTATCTAATAAAATACTTCAATAATAATTATAAAATATATTTAATATTAAAGTAAGAAGTTTCAATCATATTTTATATAGGTTTTATATTTTTATTATATACTTTTAAAATTTATTCAAAGATCGATACATTTACAAAATTGTTATCTATATAAGTGAAGATAAATTATATAAATTAAACATTATATATATATATATTTTTTGGTAACTTCTCTTCTAATTTTGCGGTCTTGCAATTATATACCTCATAAGTATAATTAATGTCGGGTTGTGTAGCAGTGTAAACAGTCTTATGGTTCGCTGATTCATGAACACTGGGTGTCACTGCATAAGGCTTACTGTATTCAACCTTGCCCTGCGAATAAGATGCAGTTTCATCTTTTGAGTTTGTTTCTAATTGTAAGTTGTCCTTTTCGATGTCTTCCAAATGTAACTGTCTTTCTCCCAAGGTCGAACCCACGATGAAGAAAAGTATGACGACATTCTGAAAGAATAAATATAAGAATCATACGACTTTGCCAATATTATGAACGAATGGAAAGCACTAAAAAATGAAACTATTATAACCAAAAAGTATAAATTCACAAACAGAATTAACGAATCGAATTTTAATCGCGAATTTAAGGGAACACTTTTATAACATCAGTGACATAGTTACGATTGATAAGTGTAATCACCATTATCGGTTGACATTAGATAGTGAACATGTTTTAGATGCACTTTCACTGCTCGCGATGCTCTGGGTTAAATATCCGGTATGGACCACTCTTATATGTCGGCCTTGTCTCTGAGATGAACAAAGTGGGGATCCCATAGAAAAATTACTCCCGTTAAGAAGTGTAGCGGTTCACATGCATTCACCACTGTGGCGTTTGAATAACTTTGAAATGTGCTGCAAGCCACGCATGAATGCACCGCGTTGATGATCTGAGGATCTGTGCAGAATTTCTAGGCTCGTGGATATACTACGGTCTTAGCGTTTCTTTTGATGTCTATGTACTGATTACGTGTTGGCGAGGGACCGCCTTTACTGCGACAAAAAAGAGAATTATTGACACGCGAGTATTAATGAATTTGTATTAGCTGAGAAAAGGCTTTCATTTCCATCGCCATTTTCACATCGTATGAATGTTTGTTTTCATTTTGCTGAAAGTCAAATGTGTACTTGCGACTAAACAGTTTTGATGATACTTTTAGATGTACCAGAATGATTATGCAAATCATATGCGACGCGATTAAGAAACTTTAATAATAGTTTTTTTAGCTGTTATAAGTACTTTGGTGTTTTTTGTCGTTCTGCAATTTATTTACAAACATTGGAAAATATTCCACGAATGAAAATAAATGAGCACTCGAGTTTTCAGGTAAAAAGGGAGACTGTATTCAAAAATAGAAAACATCTAAAAAGAATATAAAGATAAACACAATTAATATTTATAAAAATAAACTGAAGTAGTTATTTCCATTTTTCAGCACCTGACAAAGAAAGCGATGAACTGTCAGTTAGTGACAAAATAAATATTTGACTCTTCATAATTGTGACAGTTTCACTGCACATTACAAAATCAACTTTGAAGTCCGCCGTAGCTAATGTATAATTTGTTCGTGATTTTGCCATTTTTATAAATAAATTTACAACTTATATTTCGAACACAGACTCACCGTCGTAACGTGAAATACAAAATTCAATCAACTATTTAGCGAATACATTTACAAATATGAAATATTGAAACGAAAAACGTAAAAGCTTGAAGTTTTAATAGAGTTGCATAACCCAGTTATAGTTGAACATGCAGGGAAATTTGAATAATTTTCCTTTTGAATTTTCGTCAATAACTCAATCAAATTGAGTTGGCATGAAAAAACAGTCATATCCATTCAATGAAACTCTATCTCGTATTTGTAACCGTTGATTAATAGGATAGTGAAATTTCTCGCGGAGGCATCGAGACAAAAAATGTAACACAATATCAAATAGAATTCTCACGAAAGCTCTGAGAACTATTCTTTTTAGTAACGAATTTTCCTCTTTTGGACTTTTTTTACGGTGTCTGATGTAATTTGGACGGATTGCCTTAACTTGATTACTTTGCTGCAAAAAAATTTTGGTGAATCACTTTGGTTTTTAATTCCCGTCGAACGGGTCTAATGTTTAATCAATTTGAGAAACAACCGAAAGATAAAAATGACCAAATTGCAGCTGCTCCTTTTTAGCGAATTAAGATTCGCATGGTTACTGCGTCTGTTCGACGCGCGATCGATCGAAAACCCCTGAACCGACTGTTTTTCCATTTCGCCTTCTCTTTCCCTGCTAATTAATTATTCTTTTTATCTTGCTATCTGCTTTCGAAATGAAGCTTCTTCGAAACCTTTTGTATTCGCAGATCTTATTTCGATCTCAATTAATGAACCGATTCTGTTCAAGAAAATCCACTTCTAGAAAGAAAACAAAGAAGTGAATAAATTCGCGGAATAAATTTACAGGTTCCGATAATGACAATTCCGCGTTATTGTAAAATAGCTTATTCACATCGAGAACATTAATTCTCGTTGACCTCCCAATTAAATTAATTTACATGGAAAGTAAAGTGCTTCAAAAATTACTTTCAAGAAAAGACATATATCGTTTTGAACACTGATTAAAAACACCAATATTATTTAAATGAAATAGTAAAAAGCTTTAAACTTTTACTCTGTTTTGTAATTTTTAGATGTATAAACTTCAATTTATTCAATTTTCAAGATAAACAATATTCCGAATTAATTTTCAAATTACATTTGTATTATGCATCTCGTTGAAAACCTGGAAAATCGTATAGGTATTAAAATGATATTAACACGTTTATAACAGCTCATTAATTTTTTATACTTTTTACGATAGAAAAGACAAATGTATATATTTTCGGATCGTTAAATAACACATAACTAAGATTTAACGTTAATTTTAAGCTGTTGCTATTGTTTTGCTAACCAAGTCTCATTTGATGAAACCGAGTTATCAAATTTGCCGAAGCGATATATTTCTCTTGCATTTTGTTTTTCAGTTGCACCGAAAGTTTTTGACTTCAGCGCACGATAACGCACTAAAGTTGAAAATACGACTCGATTATACTCCATATCAAAACGTACTCCAACGTAATGGACCACTCGATCTCATATTAGAACCGTAAAACCAAGTCCTATCTTTCACTTATATAGTTCCTACTCTCTCGTCTACTCTGTTAGATAAAACTATTGCACTGCGCTTAAATAGCGTCTTGCGCTTGGCTGATCCTGGCGAACTTCCGTACACGATACGGTCCAAATGTGTTCCCGCGAACGTCATATTCACTTTCGAGAATAGTCCAAAAACCGATGAATCGTATCCTTTAATTCATCCAAAAGAACGTATCACACAAGAGCGCTTTCTTTGTATTGCTCGCAATGGCCGAAGAATAAGATCACAATGGAGACAATTTTGTCACGCTCCAAGCAGCGCGCTCTTCAATTGCAAAAGATTGCCAATTCCCCAGCGAATCTTTGTGCGATTTTATTACGCCGTTGATAGAATCACCTAAAAAGAACACGCCGCGAATTTACTTCCACAATTAAATTCTGTTAGTCACGTGATAGTCAACCCGGATTAATTGAATCAGTGAAAATAAAGGGTTTTGAAAGTAAGCTTCATTTAATAAAAAGGTCAATTATTGTCTCTGCATTTTCGCGAGGTTAAGGATGCGTGCGAAAGTGCCAGGGTATATGTTCGAAGATTAAGTGAAGTTTCATCGACTTACGTAATCAGCCGGTAAATCGACGATTCGGCTTGCGCGCAGCGTTAAATCCCCGTAATTATCGTACTTGATTACTTGGTTCATTACCCTGGTAATAGGTCTAGTTACTCGGTTCTTTATCCACGTGGACTCATGAAGAATACTAAAGCTCTAAGCCTAACTACTTTCTTCATCTTAGTGGAAGAAAACTGGCCCACATCAGAGCATAACTATACATGCTGCGAATTGATTCTTATGGTTCTAAAACAAAAATTGGTGACTTTTAATGACCAAAAATTATTCTGACTTTTATCACATTTATGAAAAATTATTTTTCGATCAAGACAATTACATAATTTTATTCAAATTATTTACTTGTATATCAAAACCATACATATATTAACAATTGGAAATTGCATGTAACTTTTCTTATTATTTTTACATTGATGGTTAATTCAAATTAATTTAACTTTAAATATATAGACTAATTTTCGTGGTTCTCAAATATGTTCACCTAAACTTATATTACAATTGTAAAAGAGCCATATAATTTTACAGGTTTTTTATTGTATTTAGATAGTTAACGTATACAGTTGACTACATAATGTATATACATTAATTTATATAATGAACGTAATCTAATTGATGTAAATTATGTATATGTAATTATAAATGAATATACATATTCCATGCGTAACATTTATTATTGATTTATTTGAGTTAATTATATCTTTATCAAAAAAGTAACTAATTCCGTTAAACTAAATTTTAAAAAAACATTGTATTTTGATTAATTAAACTTCATATTACATAAAATTTATTTGTCGAATGCAATTGATTTTTAAATTATGTTAATTAAAACACAGTTGTGAACGTATAATTGAAATGAAACAGATTATAATTGAAGCATCGTATTCTGTTATCTGCTTGAGCTTAAAAAGACCTATTTTTAAATTGAAAAATTATCGAATAATTGTTCACTTATTTCAGAACTTTACTATTTAAAATATATCGAAATAAAATTTTTTGTTACTTTTACTGTTTGAGACCTTTCAAGCGCAAGTCAGGTTATAGAATGCTATGCTCCAATTTAAAATTTGAAATTACAAGAAATGGATTTTTAGAGTAATATAAGAAACGAACATTTAAAAATGGTTTCACGTATTCAATTTATTCAATTTATAGTCTACTTAAACATACTGATAAGAATATTAAAATGATATATTATCAGAACATGAGTTAACCTCAACCTAACTGATTTATTGATTTAATTGATAATAACAATCGAAAATCGTAAATGGACAATTTATGATAAAATTCATTGATTTATTGACATATTGATTCATCTTAACTCAAAAACAAATTACGTCTGCTATTTATGGATGTAATATATTGAACAATTTGTCATTCAAAATTAAGTGAATTTAATTTTGAACTCCTCATTTAAATATTTTTTTTTTATGAATATATAGACAAAATTGTTGTCAGTTGTTTAATTAAAAATTTTTCTTTCTTTGAATTTATTGTTTATAGAAAATTTAAATTCTTAGCATGATAGCTTGCATTTTTTTTAGTAAAACTAATACTCACTTTCGGCTCTATCAATAATAAATTAATTGCACCGTTATTAAATCTACTACACTTTACGATGGTTAGAGTGACATGTGCCCACCGATCTGTACAGCTTTGTTGGTTCGATTAAAAGGTTATGTTGCCGCTCAAATCGCTAGGAAATAAAGTTATTCAATGTTAATGCAACTCCATTAAAACTAATGAATTGCTGTTGAACTTGTATAACTTTTGTAATAAATGGTGTCATTGTTGCAAAATGTAGTGATATAAGGAAGTTTAATAATCGGAGGAAGTTGCACGAAATCTTGTTTTAATGAATTCTTCTTTGTTCGTAAGATATGATTTGGAAAATCAATATTCTTTCTCAATTATTTCGTCGAAAGTTCTGCGCTTCATGCATTAAATCGATCAACCACTTTTATGAAGTTAAACATTCTAACTTAATAACGCGCGAATACAAATCCGAAAAAGAAAAGATATTTCGTTGTAATATAGACTCTGAAAGAGTAAAAAGACAACTTTTAAATTCGATACACGGATAGAAAACTTGATTCATCGTCCGATCTGTATTGGTTTTATGCAAATTACATTTTATGCAACGACAAATGGTAGAAATGTATTTTTGAATTGTCAACATAAATTCATTTTTCAGAGCTTTAATTGAACATAATAAAAATGATGTACGATGGAAAACTTGAATCAATCGAACGAAGGAAAAATATTGGTAATTGTAATTATAGAAACTATAAGTTGATTACTTTATTCAGTCTATAGTATAATCAATTTATGTTTTGCAACTAGACATTATGGTCTTAAGAACATTAAAAAATTCTGTTTTTATTACGAAAAAGTTAGCATTATCAGATAAATAGTACATTAAACTATAAAATTTTTATATAAGCCAACAAATGATGTAATAATATTATATATAATATTGCTTATAGTAATAAAACCTAATATTAGTGTTAACAGCTTTTTTAAT
>JABFQD010001532.1:0-17995 GCA_022817045.1 Psix sp. ZL-2020 | reverse complement strand
GAACCGCTACTATAAGCACCTTCCTCACGCCCTCGCAAGTTGCTTTTAACGCTAGTACGGATTTGTCACAAAAGTGAATTTCTTCTTTTAAAGTAGCGCTCTGTAAATAAGTCACAGAATTAGTTTTTTAATAAAGAAGGCTTATATTTTAATTGTGTTTTAATTTTTACTGGAGCAATAGCAGTAAATTGCTGTTGCAATGCATGAAAATGAACAAAATTTTTAATTTTAATTTCACTGTAAACATTCGTTAAACTAAAACTATTTTCTTTAAATATTGAGGTTCCAATATTTCTGTATTTAATAAATACACAAATTATACAAAAAATACAAATAATTTAAATAATAAGAATTTAGAATAAATATAGTTTATTGAATAAATCCAAATAAATATGTAAGTTCATGATAAAAAAGTTGTTAAAAACTAACTACATTTAGAATTTTTTAAATAATTGTTTATTATTCAAAAGCACAAGCTCGTTCATTTTTGATCTAGAAAAATTCTATTACAATAATTTCATTATTAAATAATGATGAAATAGAAAAGTATCATTTTTATCTAACAATACTTTATAATATCATTTCCATATTAAATTATCATTAAAAGCCTTCTAAATTCATTTATACAAATATTTATTTGTGAAAAGACTAATTTTTATACAAAGTTCATAAAAATAAACAAAAACGGTAAATTATACAAAAAAAACGTCTTTATACCTTCATTTTAAACCTGCCAATACTTCCGCATTTGGTACCAATGTAAAGCGTGCTCCAAGCACTGGCGTCCATGCATTGAATCGGACTCCCCACTTCTATCGGTCCTTTTATTTGGGTCCCAGTCTGAACATTGTATAATCATTTAAACAAAAGTGTCAGAGAAATGAAAACATCACTCATTGAATCATTAAAAATAAGCAGATAATAAAAAATCAAAATGTCATCGAAATAATTTCAAAATATTGATTGATTAATTAAAATTAAACAAAAGAAAAAGAAATTTACCCTGATATCATAACAGCGCAAAGTACCATCCAGTGAACCTGAGTAAATCCAATCTCGTTTGTAGTCAGTCACCTGGTCCACTTTTTGCAGGCACAAGCAAGTGACAGCACTTGTGTGACCTTTATAAACATTTAACACCTGATCGGACGTCAGACTGTACCTGTAAATCGTGCCATCCTCACTAGCCGCAAGAAACGAGTCGTCAAAGACCTAAAAGACAACGTAGACTCCATTCAACATTGGCCATCTTGTGTACTCTATTGCTTCATTTATTTCCCACGATCGCATTCAAATTCACTCATCAGGACACCGCGTAAAGCTGTGTCTAACACAACACCATTTACTTTATAAAATACGATCCATGCAAAATCGAACCAGCAATTTATTTGTTGGTCAAAATAATGGCCTATCGTGACTGAAAACAATCAGCGCTGTCACCACCACCGATGATGTCGTTAATCAACAGTGAAAAGTCCCAAAAAGCGATGGCGAAACTCGGGTGCAACGAGAAATCAATTTTGTCGACTCCGAACTGAGGGATTGAAAGGGAGAGTGGGGAACATATAATGAGTGAAAAGCTAAAAGCTACGAATTCCATGTAACTTTTATTGCTCATAATCTGTGCATGATATCCTACAATGATTATTGCGATCCGCTTAAAAATGAAAAAGCTTTTAAAAAGAGAAAATAAAATCTGGTCCCTTTGGTCGAGTAACAGATTTTTATTAGCAGAGCATTATCCGTTTCGGATAAACATCGATCGGAGATTTGAGTTAATTAAATGTACAAATCTTTAAGCTTTATTATGGGTCCCTGGATTTCAATTCTTGAGTTGATATTGTAGACATTGAAATTTGGTCTTTAAACAAAGTTTTAATGGTGTATTAAATATGTTTATGATGATCGAATTTCCTTTATTGCTATTAAAAGAGTAAGTTTCAATTAGGACAATGCACTTTGAAACGAACAATATATTCTGATAATTTTTAACATAGTTAAAATTTCCGTTCAATATTTAGCTTCTGGTGATTGGGTGCATGTTGCGTCATTTGGTTGCAACACTTTTTGTACTTTATCAACGTTAAAAATCAATTAGTTGTTAATTAATTATGAGTGCTCTAGATGTTCTTATAAGCTAATTCTAAACATTAAAGAACGAGAAAAAACATAAAATGTTTTTTCTTCTTGCTTTTTTTTCAATATAAATCTAAAAATGAGTAACAACTGCAAGTATAAGACTTGTAATTTAAAATTTGTAAAACAAATTGAAACATTAAAACTACTTTCAGGAATAAACTATGTATATTTTTTCAAACTTTAAATGAAAAATAAATGACGCTTCAATTCAATATCACAAAGAAAATATGATTCCGGACACAATGATCTTTAACAGCTTATGCATATGAAGTAAATTCAAATTATCCGTCAACTTGTCAGACCAAATGAGAATTGAAAACTCACACGAATAAAATAAGAATTACAATATTCATAAACCAAAGTGTCATTACATTAAGAAATATACTGTCTCTACTTGTGTACACTTATATACACACAGAATTCATCATATAATAAAATATTTATCATAAAACACGTAATAGGTGCCCAGACCTTCGTAAACTGTATTTACATTTTTTTCGAAAACGATTCACTTTCATCTTCCTCCCTTTACCTTGATATCTAAAATCGGTCCCTTATGCATCGTATATTGCCTGATCCGAGACGATCTTCGTGGTTGAGAGCTACCAGATGGCGATGGCGATGATGTCACAGATGACGGTGCAGGCGTCGGTGCCCCAGCTGGTACCGGTGTTGACGCTCTTGATGGCGCTGGCGTCGATGCCCTTGATGGTGTGGGAGATGTTGTTATGGATGGCGTTGGCGTCAGAGTTTCCACTGGTGCTGCTGTTACTACTTTCAATGGCACCGGAGTCCCTGTTCTCGAAGATGTTGGAGTAGGTATTTTAGACATAGTATCAAAACTGTCTGGAGGTTCTATTTTTACAATACAAGTCATGATATCAGGCTTGTCTGTCCTCGAGTTCGGTCTGGGAATTTCTTTTGGTTTTCTCGAAGGATTATTTACTCTGGATATACCTGCTTTCTTAAGCGCATGCGCACTGGCGTTTGGTCCTAGCAGGGTATATTTGCTATCCTCCAAATAGACCTTGCAGTTGATCATCTCTTCCAAGGTCATGGTTCGTTTTCTCATATTCCTGCAATGCTCATCGTAAGTCATCGTGCGACTCGTCTGATGATCTTCTTCTGGTTCTGAATTTTCTTCCATATACTTGCTACTTCTATGCAGGAACATGTTGACTCGACTTTTTCGAGAACTAGATGAAGAATTGGAATTTTCGTCTTGCACCATCATCGAGAGAGAAGAATCAGTAGAACCGGTCAGAGATCGTCCTTCACTTAGGCAACGTAGTTTCGATTGGCGCGCTTCATCCAAGAATATTGGTGTATTCACTTTGCTGCTTTTACCTTCCCGCTGTGAACTCGGAGTGCGCGATTTTGAATCAGTAGAAATCGTTCTTGTAGGAGCCCTTAGAGACTTTAATTTTGCGTTCAAAGCAGCTTGTTCCTCGTAAGCAGCTACTTCCTTGTCACATTCGTCTTCTGGCCTCCTATCATCAATTAGAGGATCCACTGTTGGCTGGTTGCTTTTGTCCTTTGAACTCGAATTGGATAATATTTTTTGAGCAAAATTTTCAAATTTCTCTCCATTAGGAGGAGATTGATCTTCGAGCTTAGTTGAAGACATTGGCTTCTCGGTTTTCAATTGCAGTGGATCTAAAATGAAGTCTACAGCATTGTCCCCAGATCCCCGGGAATCTGCGCTGAGGAAAGCATCAGATATTTCATTGCTGTGTTTATTTTCGTCAGCAATAAGAGATTCATCTTCGACACACTTTTCAATGACGAAACTCTCATTTTCTAGATCTTCTGGACTTTCGCTAAGACGAATAATGTTGTCACTCTCTTGCATTGAATCATCGTCTAGTTTCTCCTGATCAAGTTGAGTAGAATTGATCAAACACATCTTATCATCGTCCTCATCATCAACTTTTTCATCCAAAACTGTCTCTTCAATTTTTGGTTCTTTCATACTGGTTTCTTTACTGGATAAATTATTTACTACTGCATCAATAGCGTCGTCGATATGCTTATCGACTATTTCATCTACAGCCGGAACTTTCTTCAGTTTTTTTCTCTTAGAAGAAAGTTTTTTCGACGTGTCGATAAATGACCTGTGTTCGTCATCCAGCTCATCATCGTCATTATCACTTTCCTCTATTTTATGTTTTTTTGTTCTCTGTTGTAAAGATTCTTGTCGGAATTTTTCTTCCAATAAACTCAAGCCTGTCAGTTTTTTCGATTCTTGTTTATTTGACATATCAGTGTCCAAAGAACTTTCATCAGAATAAATGACCATCCTTTTCTTCCTCACCTTCTCCGGAGATTTGGAAGACAGTCTTTTGTTCAGCTCCTCTTCATCTGTTTCATTAGGTTCCTTGTTAGTTTCTTTCGCAGGCATTTTCTTCTTCTTCATTTCTGGAAGTATATCTTTTAAGCTTTTAAATGGTGTTTTCTTGAGCTTTTCTTTTACTTCACTTTCCTTTTTTACCTCTGGTATATTGATTTTGGACACGTTTTCAAAATTAATCTTATCCACTTCGCTTCTTGGAATGACAAAAACTTTCTGCACCGTATGGGAGGTTTTCACAGAACTTTCAGAAGCTGAGCTACCTTCCCTAACTTTTGTTTTTTCTTTACCCTCTCTTCGTTCTTTGGATTTGCTACCCTTTGACTTTTCCTTTTCCCGTCTATCATTATTTTTGCGGTTAGATTTATGCGAATGCTTATGACTACTTCCGTTGATTTCATCGATACCAGGAGTACTTGTGGATTTCCTATCTTTGTGAGTATGAGAACTTTTCGTAGATGACTTCGTTGAAAAACGAGAGGAGTTTGGTAGTTCCGGATTTATAGACATTGGATCCATTATAGGTATATTCATCGGCATCATGTCTTCTGACGTCAAGTTTGGTTCTTTGACTCCGCTAATGGAAGGCACGTCTTTCCCTTCCTTTAAATCAGCTTCACTCATAAGCTTACCTGTTTGTAGCAGCTGGTACAGAGTAAATTTTTCTGACACCAGTTTGTGGATTTCCATATCTATCTCAATCATTCGAGCCATCACTGATTCTCGTGTATTCACCTTCTCTACCTTTTCCACAAGTCCATCACTAATAGCACTCTTAACCTCGTTTTCAGTGTAGCGTTTCTTGTCTCTTCTTCTCTTATGTCTTCTTTTAGTTTTATGAAGTTTCGAATCTCTGTTACTAGAAGACTGACCATGTCGGTTGGCTTGGACCATGATTTCGATGTCCTTTGATTTTTCCAAAAGAACGTATGGAGCTTGTTGAATGATGTTCTTAATAGCATCAACTTTGTTACCATCGGCGTCATCGGAATCACTCATTTCTTTAACAGGAGATGAAGATTCGCTATCCCTACCAAACTGCACCTCCTCTTTTATCTGCAACTTTTCGGCTTGACGAGATTTCTCTTTTCCTCCCATATCATCATTTGGAGCTGGAGTTTCTCTTTGGACGTCTGAATTAATTGTTTCCTTTTCACGATCTTCTGTGGAACGATAACAACTGTTAGTTTTAATTTCTTTGCTGTTAACAGGTTTTTCATCTACATTAGAGCTTCCTTCCAATATTTCTTTATCAAATTGTTTCAAATTATCTTCAGTGCTAAGTTTTGTATCTTGTGACGTTTCCAGATTAAAGGACTTTTTATCTATAGCTGATGGTATAATTTTATTAAGTTCGTTGATTATTTTATCTTGACCTGTTATTACCCTGACATCTTGTCCTTGTTTTTTCGACACACGACATTCAGATGCATTAATTTCTTGAGTAGATGATGTTCTTTTGATGGCGTCAGATGAAGCTTCTTTTACTTCTATAACATTTGTCTGTGGTTCTTCATCTTCTAGCAGATTTGTTGGGACTGTTTGCTCTTGAGAGGGATTAAACAGATCTCTCATGTCTCTTTCGTTTACCATATTTCCATGAGTAAATTTACCTTCAGAACATTCCAGCAACGGTGTAGTTTCTATGTTAGGGATGGTGTTGATAGTTTCATTGCAGACTGTGTGTAATGGTAAAATGTCGTTTTCCGTACTGATATCTTTGACTAAGTCGTTGATTGGTTCGTTCATTGGCACGGCTGGGTCTAAGCTTTCTGCGTAAGTATTATCTAAAACATCCAGTTCTAAATTAAATAGCGGTTTTTGTAAGTACTGTAAACTTATACTTTCCGTGGAAAAGCCTTTAAATGGACTACCAGTACTCCGTGGCGATGATCCCTCCAGTTCCTCATCATCCTTGAGATCATTTTTCGGCGAAGACAATCGTAGAGAGTTGCAGTTGATTGTGTCGTTATATACAATTTCACTGGTATCTTGACGTAGATCATCATTTAAAACTTCACCCAAAACCAGCTGGCTGAGGTTATCCATTCCCAAGTTCTTACAACTTTCTGTCAGATCCATTTGTTCTTCATATTGAACGTCATTAGATAACAATAATAATTGACAATCATTACTTGGTGCTGTTGTCGAAATTCGTGCGATTTCGTTGAACAGAGGAGTGTCCATTTCGCCATATGTCATTTCTTCGTTAGGAACAGTGTCAGGTAAAGCATCACTGGTGGAAACATTTTTGCTGTCAACTTTGACATCATTTGCGAAAAGTCCCGGCTTATCAACAGTTTCCTTTGTGACAGATTTTTCTACTGTTTGAAGCTCTTTATTCGTTTGTGAGACATTTTTCAACTGTTTCTTTATCTCTCTCTTTTCTGTCAGTTGTTTTTCCATTGTTTCCTGCTTCTTTCCAAAAATTGGTTCAAATGTTGCAGATGAAACCATTTCGACTATTTTCTCTGGCGGATTCACTTTGTTTGATTCAATGCTTACGTTAGGAACAACATTACTTTCAAGACTTGCATTTTCTTCAGGAACTTTTATCTCATTATTCTTATCTGCTACTTTAGTTGCAGGTGTAATAACGTTCTTTCGTTTGGGCGGCGTTCCTTTAGAATCATTCGTTTCACTTTTTAGACGAATCGGTTTAGATTGTACAATTTCTTGCACATCTTTCTTTTCAATTTCGTTTTCGATCTCTGTTTTAACGTTTTCGTTTGTTTTTGGTAGACAGGGCTCTTTAACCTCCATCTTTTTAAAGGATCTTTCTTTCTCCTTTCTTTTAGAATGTACAAGCTTCTGTTCTTCTAGTTTATTTTGCTCCGACAAACTTTCCTTTTCTATCATATATTTTTCCCGCTTCTTATCTTTTCTATTTTCTTTTTCTAGTTTGGTTATTTGTACCACATTCTCAAGGTCAGTTTTCTTTGACTCCTGAACATTTTCTTTTTCTACCCTCTTCAATTCAATCCCTTCTTTTGCACTCTTCGTTGAATCTAATAAGGATCCTTTTTCTATTCTTTTCTGTTCAGAAATTCTTTTAATTTCTGATATTTTTCTTTCCAGTATTTTTTCCTTTTCCTTTGTAGTTTCTTCTGTCATATTTTGCTTCGTCTCGTGCACTCGGATTCTTATTCTAGGATCACGATTGAAACTAATAGATAAATTGTCAGTTTTCATTTCATTTAATTCTCCAATTGTTGAAAAAGTTGTTTTTTCACTCGTAGGAAGATTCGCATTTGACAATTCCTGTTTCACTTCCTTTTTATTTAATGACAAATAATTAGACTTCGTTTCTTTGCTATCTGTTTTATTATAACTAAGCCTTGTTATGTTTGTAATTTTTTCAGTCATCCTCTCTTCAATTTTTTTGTCTTCAATCTTATTTGATAATGAATACTGTTCCTTACAACTCACTTTCTTTGGAGTTTGTTTTTTACTGTCGACTTCTTTCACTTGTTTGTCGCAGTTATGCAAAAAATCTGTTAGACTGTTAACTGGCGATTGATTTTTTTGCGTGTCTCCAATGCTGTCATTTGACTGATCAGAATTGTTTTTAACGCCTTGGGGTAGCCTATTTAGCTTGACAATAGGCTCTGATTTAGTAACACAGATCTTCATCTTCACGAGATTTTCATCGGTAAATACAACTGGTTTCGCAACTTCCTTCACCTCGACAACCTTCGGTTCAACTCGTTTCAACAGAGGAATATTCAACAGATCTTGGGTCAACGAACTTGGGTTCGCTATCATCTGATTAACCTTTGTATTATGCTCTTGTATTCGAGTTTGCTCCAATTCTTTACGTTGCAGCAATCTGGCTTTGTACTCATTGACATCCAGCTTTCTTTTGCCACTGTCTGTGTAAGACGGTTTGGAATTTACCTTTGGCGGAGCCTGACTTGGCTGGTCTTTATTGACCCCTATTACTTCAGTGCTGCCAATCTTAAGTGGAATCTCCAATTTAATATTAGACTTAACCACTGGTTGCGAGGTTTCTTTTACTGACAAAATCGCTGTCATTTCTTCCTTCTTTGGCGGTTCAATTGTCTTCAACTGCGCTTTTGTCAGCACCGGCCTAGTCAGGCTTTTGTTCTCCAGTATCGGGTTCGACGGATTTTGTCCCTCAAGTGTCACATGTTTCACTGTCTCTGGTTTCTCCGGATTGATAGCCAGTAATCGACTCGAATCCTCCGGCATAAGTTTCAGCTGCGCCTTAGTTTTCAATGGCGACGTATTCACCGTCGGTTTATCAGTCTTTGATGAGACAGTTACTTTTCCGGAAGTATCCTCAACAAAGCTCTTAGCTCCAGAATGCATAGCTTCCTCCGGTTCCTCTTTGATTTCTTTTTTGATCTCATCCTCCGTCAAAATCCGTCCTTTCTCTACAGTTTGCTCTCCTTCTTGCTCCCGTTCTTCCTCCCCCTCCGGCTCTTCTCCTCCCTCTTCGTTCTCCGAACTACTCCTATTTCTTCTTTTATGCCTCTTACGTACTTTTTTCTTTTTGCCTTTCCTGTCGCGTTTTTTCCGTTTACTCTTCTTCTTGTGCTTTTCTTGTTCCTTCCATTTCCTTGCAATTTCAGCAGCTACTTCGTCTCTTATTGTCTCGTTCAATGACCTTTTCTTTGCAATTTTCTCTCGCTCCTTGATCACTTTTAATAGCTTCGTTACATCCTTAGACGTGACGCTCTCCGTGCTGCTGCCGCTCGAACTACTTGACGAGCTATCCCCATCTTCATCCCCGCTGTCCGAATCCTCACTCTTTGACTCTTCCGGATTTGGTGGACTCCGTGGTGGAAGTCCCAGTACGGGACTTCGTTTTATTGCTTCGCGAGGCTTATCTAAGACCTCCGTCGGCTTAAATCGAGCCTCCCATTCCTCTTTTGTCAGGTTACGGTAGCTTTCCATGTCGGCACGCTCCTTACGCGCACGAGCCCACTCTGATGGCGTCTCTTCCGGTTGCTTGCGAGGGATTAGAGGCTTGTACGATCTGTGTCGACTATCTAGTGTCGAATTTTTTGACAGAACTTTCGCTATACCAGCAGAGAAAATATCGTCCAAATCCACCGCGGTCTTTTCGAACGATTCCAGAATTGGATCCTTCGATGGAATGAACGGCAGTCGAGTCGACGGTGGAACTACACGAGCAATTTTCGGCGAAGACGGTTTTTGCTGTGATCGGTTTTTCAGTAAACCAGCACAGAAAATGTCGTCAATAGCATGAGCAACCATCTTCTCTGGCACTTGATTCTCTGATACTTCTATTTGGCTATTACTCGTTTCACCTGAAATATTAAGAAATAAATAATTTCTCCTATTATATGGACAGATTATTTATTTTTTATTTAATTTTTTTTTATAATTGAATGAATCAGTTATTTTTGGTTATTTAAATATATTCAAAAATTCTGTTATAATCAAGCATTTTATTTAATATTTTTAAAAATTAAGTTTTAAACTATTTTTATTATAATATGGCATTGTACAGATTCAAAGGCAATTTCACTAAAATTAGAATATTCATTAGAAAATGAACATTTATGACTCATTCTGTCACTTCTAGTTATTAAACAATTATGCATATTAGTTATTTATTATTTACTGCAACTAAGGAAATTGCATTGCACAAACTTTTAACTTCAAATTATGTTCTACTTTCATTATAATGGGTTATTGAAAATACATCAAAAAAATTACGTTAATAAAATGTAATGAAACGTTAATAAATGAATGTTTATTAGCACATTTTCAACTTCATTATAGTGCAATCAAGTGTTCGGATTGAAGAGAAAATAATACAGCTATCACAATATTTAATATTGAAATGTCATTAATTATAATTCGATAGTAATTAATACAATTTCGATAGCTCGCGAGAATATGTTCATTTAAGCAAGCTAAAACATCAAACATTTAAAACTATATGCGAAAGAGTTGTTTCTCTATTTTATTATACGTTAGTACGAACATTCGTTAACACTAAAAATGCGCATTGTAAAGCGGGTTTTAATTCAGTTACGTAATAAATCTTATAAACTTTCATCTAATTGGTAAATTACATAAAATCTCATCAATGAGATCAAAGAATTTTTCACTATTAATAAGTAGTTTTTTTGAGTGATTATGTAAACTCATATATTATTTTTTTATCGTAATAATTCATTTAAAGCTAATATAAAGAATACAATGAAATAGATAAAAAGAAAAAATGTAAACAAAACTCTAAAAGCGGAGTGAAAACAACTTTGCACGCGATTTATCGATCACGAAATTCACTACTGAAAAATTACTGAGGTTCTTTTTTCAAAACAAATGTGAATTTTCGTTGAAATGCAAATAATAACGTAACTTGATCTGACGTTACTCATAGCCATTAACTTCAGCTCTATCCGTACTTTTATTTAAAAAATAAAAGTACAAAATCATCCTACTGAGCAAAAAATATTGCCCCAAATTCAACAGATGTGAAATAGTGAATGCAATGAACGTGAAAAGCTTAACGCCTCATGACAATATTCTATTAAATATTTTGAAGTTAGAATTCCTCGATTACAAATTAAAAAGTTCCCCGCTTTAACTTCTAATAAACCTGTCATCAACTTCAAGATCTGTCGTTTATTCGTATCAAATTAACTTTCCTTTAAAATCAGAAAACATTCAAACAAAATAAAGGCAAATCTGACAAATAATTTATTCCACAAAACAATAAATCAATTCACAGAGAAAATAAATCATTCAAATAATTCAAAGGATTATTCGGCATAAATTCAACTTCTCTTTTCAATTACTCCGCATAATTAATTATGACAAGCATATAACATATTCATCAAAACTTATATTATAAAACTAATAAAAAGAAAAATATCATTCTTTAATACATAATAATCAGCCAAATTTGGAATTACGAAATATAGTACAATTAAAAGCAAATGAATGCATTTAGTCAAAGAAACAAAAATAATAAAAAATAGTACGGAAGATAAACATTTTCTTGTACTAAGTGCAAAACAAACAGCTTTTTTAAATGTAAAATCTAAAATGTTTCAAGCACAATAAATTTTTGTCTACTTTTCCACCTTTCAATTTATACAGTGTTGGCCACATGATTAAAACAATAACTTTTCTTTATAGAAAATTATTTGTTTCTAAAATATGTTTATCATTAAACATATTTAATTAAATTAAAATTTTTATTTTTGCAAAAAATTAGTTTTTGTTTTTTTAAACTTTTAACATCATAATAAACCAAAATCATAGTATAATTTCAAACAAACCTATATAATCAACAAAAGGCTTGTAATTTCTCTGGTCCGTGTCGTTGCGGTGGTGCCCCGTGTTTCGTGGATGCTCCTTCCTCTGCGCTGCCGTGGGCACCGGAGCAGTTCTTTGATTGTTATTAAGCCTCTCGAATTCCTTGAGCCTCTCGAGTTCCATCTGCTTTTCAACCATGATCTTCTGTCGCGCCATCTCTGCTTCCTCTTTTTGTATAAGCTTCTCCCGCAGCCTCTCTTGTTCTTTCTTAGCTTCAAGTTTGGCCAGTCGGCGGCTATTCTTGGTTCGCTGACGCAGTTCTTCTTCGTCAGTAGTAAGGTCCGGCTCTCCATTAAGTTCCTGTGGCGGTTGCGTTGGTAGCTCCTCTATACCTAACTGCATGAATTCGTTAAGGTGATAAATGAACGCAGTCGGCAGATTCCCAATGTCGACAACAGCGCTCGGATCAAGCATCGCGCTTAACTGCGACACGAACTCCTCGGAGATGCCATCATCAGATTCTTTCGACTTGTCCTCTTCAGTATTACGCATCTCAAGTACCTTGCATGTGCGCTTTTCTCGCATCAGATGGCGCATCGGGATGTCGAACTTACGTAAACTCGAGTTGTTAATCATATTACAGATCTCGTTTTTACTCATCTTCAGGAACCGGTTGATCACCTTATCCTTCCAACTGCTCTCATCGCTGATGTCCTCCGAACTTTGTTTCTTCGTCTTGTGATGGCTGCTCTCATGCACGCTGCTACCGTTCGACCGTCCGAATTGGAGCGCCTCCGTTGAGGTGCGCGACATCTCGGAAAATCTCGAATGCTCCTTAAGCGAATCCAACTGGCTCGGTTCTTTCGCTATCTTCGACCTCTTCTTAAACACGACGCTTGCAGTTTTGTCAGCTGAAATCAACGAGAGTCATTTGTTCATTTTTAAAAATAATTGACAGCAACTTTCATAACATTAATTTCAGTCGGTTCGATATCGCGTGAACTCTATAATTGTAACCCGCACGAGTGTTTCGGAAGCAAACTATTATATGTAAATGAACCAAGCTTCGTGGATGAAATCGATAAAAATGTATGATTCAAGATGTAAGCCTTTGGGAAATGCTATTCTCCTTTATTTCTTGCTTGTTATTTATTAACGTTGTGCGCACAATCAAGAACTTCTAATTGACAATCGGGTGGTAATTCATGCGTAATTGATGCAAACATCTATTTCGCGGATTAATGAAAAACCAATGACCGAATTTAACAAGCGATGGTCACTAATGAACCCAACGCACGTTTCACCTATATTTTGGAGCTATAATTCCGTTATTTTGTCAAAAGTGATTTTAGACAGTATTTTAATTTTGCTTGTTGACAGTTGTACGTTTTAGTGACACATCAATTTCAATTAATCTCGCCATGATCTGATTAAAAAAATGGAGTATTTCATTTGACCGGCGTTGCTTTTTTCTTGACTTCAGGTTTTCTTTCTTTTCCGCTGAATTAAGTCGCTCGTGTCCAGTTCAATTGATGGACAATGTCAGCCACGAACGAAGTATTGTTTAACTTAATTTTCTTGAGTACCGGATCGCCTCGCTAATCACTCTGGTAAATGTTTAGTTCCTCTTACCAGCGCATTTGTCAGCTATCCTATTTCGATTTAATCCGTTTCATTCAATGTTTTGTGTGCGTTCTTTCTCTTCCTCTTTCAGAACGTATCTCTTACTCTTTCTTCCTATTCAACTTTCTATTATTAAAATCCATCTATTGGTACTGGGTCAACAAACTTGTGTTATATTTAATTCAATTTGTTTTGTTGCCATATGACAAGTTGCGTAGTTGAAAATCAAATTGACACGTAATTTCGTTAGTACTAACTATATGATATTCCACGTTGTAGATAAATTTAGTTACATCAGAGTGATTTACTTCGTTTAATGAAAGTTGTTATTCCAAAATTATAGCAACGGTCATTTGGCAACAAATTTATTTAGCACTTCTTGTTTCTAATTTACACTCAATTTAATTGCAGTTTTTATTTCACGTTTCAATGCTATCGATTTCTGTTCGGAACAAATCTCCGTTTTCATGAACGTAAGTTGTTCTCGTAATGAATATTAAATACATATTCTACGTATCATAAACCAACAGTATAATATTGCAATGAACATTACACTAAAGCACAAAATGTATAAACTCGTGTTCAATAGTTATCTTCATATTTCTCTGTCGGACATTAATTGCTTATATCAGTAGGCGTGAAATGTAGAAATTAATCCATTTTTTGCAACAAAATATATCAAATCAGAAAATATAGTTATTGTTCTAAAACAGATTTTGTTTTTACAACAGATTATCATCTGCAAACGCAAACAATATAGTTTTGTCACATTTTACTCTTCTTTCTGGAAATAAACATTCGCTGGTGGTTATATTTTTCATAAAAAGGCGCTTACTTTGTATTTAACAACAGAAATATCTAACAAAGCAAATATGTCTTTATATAACATTTGAATACAGTTAAATTGACTGTTTCCGTATAACTGAAATCAAACCTAATTATGAATTTTAATTGCAATGGTATCACAAGCGATAACATTATTTTATGTATATTTACTGTAGTACTGCAAAGAGTCAGTAACAAGTTTTTCATTTTCAAAGCAGAAAATATCAATATTTCCTGCGGGCCGAGTTACTCGAGCTAGTAAAGGTCGAATTCGCGATGGATTAATGAGTATTGAATGTCGTGGACCACGAAAGGAAGCAGGCTAAGTGTAATAAGTCACAATCCATTCAGCAGCATCAAAAGTCGTACATGTTTTTCATTGGCCAAGATTGTACTTTGTCTGCTAGCAAAGAAAGCCCAGAGAAATGGCGAGAGCTCTTCTTGTGACGTTGCGAGGTCGATCGCGGCGATTTAAAGCTATGCATATTAATGAGTCTATAGTCAGATAAATGAAGTCTATATAGACTTCTTTCTCCTCGGTTGTCTCTCTTTCGTGATAAACTGCCGCGCGATTCGCCACAACTTAGAACAATTCCGAAGTAATTACCCAGTTGTGATGAGGCCGAACAATAGCTCTAGTTTCGTTGGCGGCAATTTTTCCAACACTCATCTGAGTTCGAGTATAAATATGAAAGATGGGCTGAAGAATAGGGGGGGGGTCTGTCGTCGAGCGCGAAATTCTCAATACTTGAAAACCACGGTTTATTTAGAAATATGTTTCGTTGTCTCCGCGAAAAGTAAACCAAGTTTATTCTTTCATTTGTGTTATGTTTTTGTAACGCATATTTTTTGTTGCATTTAAGGCGAGGAAAAAAAATAATAAAAAAAAACAGGGGTATGTGAGTATAGAAAATCAATACTCTATCTAAGTTATGACAGAGAAAATCTGATTGCACGTGGAAGTTGTGTGTCGCAAAAATCCATTAACTCAATAAATAAAGCCGTTGGTGAAAAACGAAAAGTAACGCGAAATGAGAGGCAAGTGTAAGCCCCGGCGCGCTCGTCGAGATAAAAAAGGCTCATTGGTTAAAATGCGAAAGGAAGGAAATTAGTAGCTATAAGAATGAAATCGGGAGTAATTTGAATGATTCTCGAGAAATCGTGGCTAATTGAAATCGACAGACGAGTTATTGCTAAAGACAAAGACAGAGGGCGCACGAAAGGAAAACACTGAAAATTGGCAGGTTAATTTATTTATTTGAGTTCGAACTATCGCTCACTTACATGCTCATAGGACTTGAACGCAAAGGAAAATGTTCAAATCAGTGCTACGAGTGTCAGCTTAATTACGATATTCAGTTGAAACAGATTCGCGTTTCGATTTTAGCTTGAGTTGCTAATTTTGAAGCAGGGTTTTCGTGTTTTGAATACACAAGCAGTTATGATTTGAATATGGCGGGATAATTTTGGTAATAAAATTAAAAGTTAAGGCATTGTTGGAAGACAATTTGCAAGATTAAAGTCAAGGAAAATGCTATCGATTCGAATTATTGTCTGAGATAATGAATTCGTTCGAAACAGCATAACAAAAGAAGCGATATAAAGAAAATGATCATTTTGGAGATAATTGAAACATAACGGTCCGTTTATGTGAGTCACTTGTTCCATATGGTGTAAAGTTTTATGAGCTCTAAATCTGACAAATGAAAACTCAAATTCATCTATCATGTGTATATAGTATCTATAGCGAAGGAACCCTTCGTTTAATTCACTTATATATTCTTTTATCATACATTTTTATTCACTTGTTTAACATCAAGGCATTGTTATACAATGCATTCAATATTGATACAAATGCAGTATATTTTACGCCTGATATCAGTTCAAAATAAACCTTTATCCAACACGAAAAGAATTTACATGAACATTACTATATTCTACGTATTCGGCATGAGAATGTCGAATACATTTTGTATGTCATATTTCATTTAATCAAATGCCTTGTGATAAACTATAAAAATGAAGTGGTAAAGCTTTTCAAAATAAATACAAAAAACTGGAAAAAGGAATAAATTATAATCAATAATTATTTCAAGAAGCAGACAAAATGAAGCAACAGAATTGATTATTGAATTTAAATTTTTTGCTTTAAGTCAATTGCTATATTAAATCTGAAACATTATTTCATGTTAAGCAATTTTTTTCTTTAAATTGCAATTAAAAATTGAATATGAAACGAATTACTACAAATTTAGATTAGCACATATTTAGAATAAATAAATATCGATGGCAGTACTTACGTTCTTTCTCTTTAATAAAAACAGGCCTTTTCCTTTCCTCCTCCCCTTGGTTTTGCCAGTCCTCCTGTCTGCTAATCTTCTTAGTCTTAGCAAGGTTGAACACGACCTTGGGTCTCTCAGCATCCTCTACATCTAATTCAGGTATAGGCGTAGGTTTGGTTGCGAGTGGCTCCGGTAAAGGCACCTGCAATGGTCTCGGCTCCACTGTGGAAATTGTATCGGTGTTCTTATCATCGGTGTCTTCCTCCTTGGGGCCTTTCTTCTTCTTTTTCTTCTTTTTTTTAGGCATCGACAGAACCGTTTCATTCATGTCCATGAGCTGCTGTTTTGCGAATGCGAACGCTTCTTGTAGTTCCTCGAGGCCATCCTCAAGTTCAAGGGGGTCCGGCAGTGGCGGCGGGCTCAGTGCCTTTGGGAGTGGCTCGGTCTTCATCGGCAGCATGGGCAGCGGTGGTGGCATCGGCGCCATGCAGACCGCTGGTGGTGCCAAGTACGACTGCACTGGAGGACAATTCACTATTGGTGGGTAGCTCATTGGCATATAAGCTCCAGACGCCGCTTGGGGAACTGGCATTGGGTAACTCGCTGCCATCATCGGCATCCTTACGTCTATCCCTGACACCAGGAGACTTCGTTTGCTCGCCGGAATTCGTGGGTCGAACACTGCCGGGGGCTGTAACGTCACCGGTTCTGCTGCTGCTTTTGGGGCCTGATGTTTTTTTGGCGGCTCCACCGCCGACACTACCTCTGGCTCCGGAAACAAAGCAAACTCTGGAGGCTCCTCGAAGTTGAACTCCGGTGGTGGCTCCAGAACACCAAATTCACTTGGCGCTGGTTCCATCAAGACCGCTGACTCAGAAGGCCCAACTGGGCTTTCGACAACCGGTTTCTCCAACGTTGGACATTCCACACTCGCGGACTCCGGGGGCTCGTCTCCACTGTTTTGTAGCGTTTCAATCGTTGTCTCAGCTGAAACAATAAATTATGCAAGATATGAAATTAAAATTACAGGTGGAATAGTAATGAGGATATGACAAATTTATTAATATTACATTTGTGTTGATAGTTCTGTAACTAAATGGAAGGGAGTTTTAAGAGGGGATTAGAGGACGCTCGAGTAGGTGTTTATCTAATATCATGTTTTCAATTATTTGTATGAGTAAAGTAGTATGTTTAGTGCAGATAGAAATGTGGAGCATATCGATGAATCGGTAAATGAGTAATATTTTGTGACTGACCTTTGATGTAGTTCGTGATTACTTTAATTTGTTGTACAAATTCTAAGTACATAGAAATGGTATGTATAAGAATAGATTTGCTTGTTAGTAAATTTAAAAAAATAAGAACTTTTTATTTTATTGTTCATTATTATTCATAAGATATGTAAATAAGTATAATTGAAATGTACGTTTTGTGGTTTTTGTTCAATCATATTATTTTTAACATTTAAATTAACTAGTTGCATTAAGCTAGGTTTATATTTTTCAATAATTTA
>JABFQD010001531.1:0-17997 GCA_022817045.1 Psix sp. ZL-2020 | reverse complement strand
ATGGAGACTTTTTCTTGAAATATGATATATCATTCATTTGTATAGTCTGAATAATTTAAGTTTAATAGTCTACGATAAAATAATTTATCCATATTTTAAATTATCTTTAGATTGAAACATATTTTTATGCATTAATTGATTTCTTAGAATTGATATATATCTTTATAAAGCATTTACAGTTTAGAGAGTAAAATATGAAAAGAAATCATAAAATCAAGTCCCGACATATTAGAGACAATGAATATAATAAAAGCAAAAACAATTTTTCAAAAGTAAACAAATATTCAAAAAGAACAGAAAATTCTTTTTAAATAAAAAATTAATGAAAAACTGATGTAAATTAAATTCATATATTTAAGTTTAATTATGTTTTTAATTCGAAAATGGGAACACATTTTAGGGCCTCTTTGTTTACTGACAAAAGCGTCACTCGGTTATCTTTATCTGGTAAGATTCTTGCTAACTACGTAGTAAATATAAAACAATACAAAAATGATTCCTGGCGATTTTAGGTCAAGAAAGTCAGATGGCTAAAGGTTTAATCACAATGAGAAAGACCTTTTATTTTCGCCAGGTAAATATTGTTCCAACTACCAGTAACGGTAGCAACGAAAGATAATTTTTAACCCTTAACTATCTGATCTGTAGAAAAGTCACGCTATAACTGGACATCCGTCTAACAGACCGCTATTCACTTTTCATTACTATTTTTATTTATAATATGAACGAAATTGTTAAATAACTAACTATTTTCATTGTTCGATTAAAAAACAATATTTAATTAACATATTTATATTTATTAATTAAATTTAACATAAATAATCTATCTCGTTTCATTTTAATCTTTCATTATGGGGTTAAAAAAACAAACTTTATTTCAAAAAACATTCTTGAAAACAATTTTTTTTTTCTAATCCAGCGGGCCCATATTACGTTAAAAAAGTAAACCAAATTAAATTCAAAATATCATGATAGATCCTAATTTGAAAATTTTCAAGTTTAAAGTTTAGTTCGATTATTCATAATTATTGCATGATTTTTTAAATATAAATGGCAGTTATGTACTTTTCCTCGGGTTGAAAAGTAGTGACGTGGCGAGAGATAAAGTAATCTTTAAGGAAGTAAAAGCAGTTTTTATTAACTGGTATATGAAATTTCACTTAATTCTCTTTAATTAATAAATAGTATATTGTGCATTAACGGAGTAAAATTAATTTTGACTCCTTGGGGTAAAGTGGCACCTCGACTTTATCTAAAGAGCAGAGAACTATTTGTTCTCATGGTGCACACGATATTTTTCGTTGCAAGTGCAAATAAAAACATAGATTTAATTCTGAAAAAGAAGGAATAAAATGGGGTTTGACTTCTGCGAGAGAGTAAAATACGTGTTTCACTTCCTAGATAGTGTATTTACTCTCGAGGGAGTAAAAACTTTTATTCCTACTTTTGACGGAGTAAATCTGTGTTTTACGTCCACCTGTGGCAAAAATGATCTTTATAGCGCATTCGTTACATAAAAGTACGTTTTGATACAAGGGCGTGTAGCGCCTACGTGACAAACAATGTTTTTTATTCGAGGAAGCGTACGTAAAGTAGGTTTTTAGACACTAGGTATGTACAAAACCTATTGCACACGACTTCAGAATATGAAGGAAGAATATCGTACAGAATAAAGGAATTGTGGAGCATAATGAAAGTGAACAACTACTTATCTTTCTTACTGCATAATATACTATTTCACAACAAGTTACAAAATGTGACTTGTTTCTACACGAATGTGCGTGTGGAAAGTAACCATATTCAGTACAGAACGTACTTTCTAAACTATTTACAGAAAATGGTTACTATACAGTGAAATCAATGTTCCAATCGTAAATTTTGTACTACCCACTATAAAAAATAGCGTGTCATATTCACGCGAAAATGAGACCTTTCCACACTTGTGCTATAATATATTATTTTCACTGAAGAAAGCGAATGAAAACATTTATATTTATTAAAACGATTTTGTCTATTCTTCCTCGTTTATTTATTAATCAATATGCTTTTGTTATGTTTATTATCTTTGACTATATTTATTACAAAAAACATTTCGTCTACATTTTAGATGAGTAGAAAAGAGTATGAATGAGCTCGGAATAACTCCACGGTTAACTGCATTTCATTCTTTTTGCAATCCGGCATAAAATTGAGCGCCAAAAAAAGATATAATGCTTAGTAATTCGCAATTATTTTATTTTCTATTATAATGAATCGTCCCAATTCTTTGGTTCTCATTTTAGTACAAGTGTGGAAAGTTCTTGTTTTCACGCAAGTGTTACATGCCATATTTTAAAACAAATAATCAAAAAATGTTAAATAGCCATTTTTAGCTAACAAAAGGTGCTGTAAATAGAAAATACTTTGCACACGTAGATCAATGTGGAAGTTTAACACTTTTTTATTACATATTATGAGAATTTAATTATATTCGACATTCTTTTCGTGCAATATATTCCACTCTTTTCATAAGAATAAAAATACACAAAACTTATAGAACTTTAGTTGTTGCATAAAAGTTGTTTTATAATTACAATGTTGTATGAAGAGGAAGTTAAGACAGTTAATTATAATTTATCACAACTTTTGTTTTCATTTAGCATCTTTTTAATGCTAGTTAAGAGGGTTGCATATTGTTTGGCGTCCAAATGTCACGATTCTCTCAAAATTTGTTCATTTAACTTATCAGTTACAATGAAATCATTTTCAATAGTAATGATACAAATTTGGATTATGTATAAAAATTGATAAGTATTTTATTGGTTAATCAAAATTAGATATAAAACTTATTTTTACATAAAACAAAATTAAGTATTATAAATTGTTTGTACTTTTATTCTTTTTAAAATGATCCATTTTTAATTGAGAAAGTAAAAACTATAAGTTTCATTTTTTCAATTTAATATATTATGCATACAAATGTATTAATGAGGTTATAATAAGAAATTACTAAAATAACAGTACTCATTATTTCTATATCCTCAAAATTCCTAGTAATCCAAAAATATTTCAAATATAATCGAATTGAAATATTAAACTTGGTTTCTCGACAATGTAATATAGCTATCATTACGGCTTACAAAAAGTAACCTTGACATTAAAATTTAGAACAAAGGACATAAAAGTTAGTTCATAAGACATGCAAATAAAGTTGCAGAAGCTGGAATAAATGTTTTGTTTGTTCTTTTTGCAAGAAAAATGCCATCAATGAGCTATAGCAGCCATCGTAGGTGTCATGAGAATCGCGTTGAAAAAGTCTCGGTATGAGCGGCATGTAAGCCGCTACGGCCGAGGCACGGCGGAAACGGCCGAAGACGCGTTGTCCCTCAATCTGACATCAGCGAGTTTTCGCGCACCAAAACGCAAAGCCACTTGATAATCTTTATGACTCGTTATATTGTGATTATTTAGGCGATTTGGTTATCAGACTCCGCATCGTAGCGTAATTACATAAACACATTGTTGACCCAAAGTTCATGGTGGCGATGCATTATCGTGGCCGAAGCGTGAGCTTCAGCTGTTGAAAAGGCAGCGATAAAAGTTTGACGAACTGCGGAACAACGTGCTCCTGTTGTACAATTTGTTATTTGAATTGCGTGGGCCATGTGTGGATGGTATACATGAGGCGATCAGAAACGACGTTCTAGGTCACGCTCGCGCCCAGCCGAGTCACTCGCGATGCAGTGCGAGATGCTTATCAATCTCACTCGTGCGATTATCATGGCTTTTGCGCGACACGGCCTGGGCCACTGCTCGACCATGTGAACGCACCTCGACGGCCATTCCTTTCAGTAGGTTAAACCTTCTTAAACACTGCTTTTACGCTTTACTTGCTTTGATCAAGCGAGCCTCGTGCTTCGCTACGTGTCTTTTGGGCTTGATATTTGCACTTGACACAATTTTAGCATTTGCTCTCGACCAACCGCGCTTTCCACATGGCTAGTCATCGCCGTTGCATCGTTCTCCTGGATGACTTTCAGTTCAATCTACCAACTCGTCATTTTACACAATCATAAGTATAATCTTTTTCGCACTTATGTCGTGTAAAATGAGATAATACCATGATTGGTTGGCTCCTACATTTTTAACAGCTGCAAAATTGCATTTAACATTTAGTTTGTTTACGTATTGTAAACAGCAACTAACTTTCGATAAGCTTACAACTTGACTTATTGTACATGTATTATTACATTGTTAAAAGGTCAAAGATGTTTAGACACGTTTCAGTGTGAGTGTGCATTTCTATGATTTTGACAGATGACGACATAACTTTAAAGCCATGTACGTACTCCTCAAACAAACATGCGTTTCCTTAGTTTTTATCTAATTCCAGTATCGTTTCTAGTTTTCTTGCAGAGTGCGATTAAACAGACACTTAGTCAAATGATATTCTAAGATAACAACTTTTCTTTGACCTTGACCTCGTAAAAAAGTAATTCACTCTTGATTGACTGACAACTTGAGCAATTCGAAGTTTTCTGCAACTTTTTTCAAATTCGACAATTCAACTTTGTAAATAAAAGAAATGTTGCGTTTTGTTTATGTAAATCAGTATTGTTATCATTTGTTTTAGGTACTTCATCTGGATATTTATACCAATCATTCAACCATGACAGACATTACTATGCAAGATCTTCAAAACCTTTTACTGTATTTTTCTAAAAATACTTATAGAGCCAAGGATACGAACACCACGGTAATTATGCCATAAATGTTTGCTAAAACAAATACATCAAATTCATCTTACCATTACATTTTGAATTGTCTTATTTCAACTTGTTTAAAAGTTCAATTTTAATGATACATTGCGAATAAAAGAAATCAGTTTTTTGGACAAATTAATATGAACTGACTTTTTTCAGACCGAAGCTATAATGCAAAGATGTTTACTGTTAACGGATTTAGACTACGACCATTCTGTCATCAACAATAATGGTGGAGACCTTAGTGCTCACTATCCTAGTCACCTCATTATTTTAAATAATGAAAAGCTGTCGAAATCGCAAAAACTGGACACCCCACCACCCCTACAACCTAACAACAGAACTACGGACACAATTTATGAATACAATCCATCGGATTTGAACAAATTAAAAGAAATGATCAAGAGCGCAAGATACGCGAGATGTCGCTCACGATTTCCATTACCCGTGATACTTTATAAGAATAAATTCGTATGCCGTTCGGCAACTTTGTCTGGAGGTCCTGAAATATATGGTCGATCAGGCCTCGCATACTTGTTTGAATCGTCAACTGACGGTACCAGCGAAGTTGAAGATCAAGACGAACAGTCTGATTTAGGCGACTGGCAACTGTTTAATAAAGTTCGCAATCAAGACATTAAATTACTCAAAACTCTTAATGTTGGTAATATTATTGATTTCATGGTTGAGAAGAAAAAAGTTAAATTCGGACTGTAGTAAGTATAAGTTGAAATATTTCATGAAATTGAAACAAACACACTGGCGAGAAAACAGGAAACTTGGAGAATATTATACAATTTTAATCAATTTCAAATTGTTATGAACTTTTGATTAAAATTGTAACGAGATACAGTTTTTATGATTTGGAGAACAAAAATTAATGCAAAACATGTTTATTTTTTACTTGAAACTTTGGTTCAAGCGGAAATTAAATTTATGGTCTATGGAACTTACTTTTTGAAAGTTCATCTTTTTTTAACTGTATGTTAAATAGCAGTTTGATATTATAATTTTCAATTATATCAATTTTTTATGTGTAAGATTTGATGTAAAACTTGACTATTAATAATTTTAAATATCGTAATCATTTCAAATAATACACAATTTTTTAATCATGCGAAACAATTTCATATTTAAAAAGTCATTTTAAGGTTGTGCTATTTATAATTCAGATTTTTTACGCTTTAGATATTTGGATGAAATTGTAAATTGAAATTCTATATTATATATTGATACATAAGCAGTTCATTTTTTTAAAAATGTAACTACCTTAATTGGTTTAAATATTACTGACAACAATTTCACCAACGTTATCAAGTGTGTTACAGTTGAAACAACAACTGCCTTAACAAATTATTTAAAAGATGTAATTTCTAAATAAAAAAGAAAGTTATGAATTACATTTCAAAAAAGTATTGCTATAAAAAGATAGTTTAAATATAATTTGAATATAAAAAGAAATAAAATATAAAAACCAACTTTTCCAGTAAATGTGTAATATTTTCAAAATGTTTCATTTTCTACCGCTAGTGTGTACTTTACTATATTTACAACGAAGAAATAGTTTTTAAACAAAAATAAGAAATAATTGTTATAATGATTTTCAGCGTAACATCCTCAGAAAAGGTAGATAAGGAAAAAAGATATTCCAATTTCACCTTGATTTCACTGCCATATCCCGGGTGTGAATTTTTCCGCGAATTTCGGGAGAACGACTATCTCCCAAAAGGATTAGTATACGACTGGAAACAAACTCACATTGACGCTGAAATCGGTGTTCCGGAAGATCCTATTTCAACGCAATTGCGTATCAATTGGGAGCAGTATCAAGTTTGGGATTTAGTCAAGCTGACTCAAAATTACTTAAAACTTATCTTAAAATATTTGACTGAAAGCAGTAATGGAATGTTGATCCATTGTATTTCTGGTATTTTACATTTTTATATTTATTTAATTTGTCAAAGACTGATAACAATTCGAATTGAAAATATATCATTAAATAACATGATTTAATTTTCAGGCTGGGATCGAACCCCTTTATTTATTTCTTTATTAAGGATTAGCTTGTGGGCAGATGGAGTGATTCACGCATCGTTGAATGCATTTCAAATATTGTATTTTACAATTGCTTACGATTGGATGTTGTTTGGCCACGACTTGGAAGATCGGTTGAGCAAAGGCGAAGAGATTTTTTTCTTCTGCTTTTACTTCCTCAAGCATATTCACGACGAAGAGTTCAGTGTGAATTCGCGACATAACAGGACAAAACATGCCGTTTTACGAAACGACAGTGATTCCCAGTTGGACAACGTGATGTTTGATAATGAATCTGTGGTTACACTTAGCTCCGTCAGCTCGAATTTAAGTCTGAATAGTTGGTGTAGTTCGGTTAGTCAGAATAGTAGGGATAGTCAGGACAACAATCCGCCAACTATTTTTAATTCTGCGGAAAGCCAAGAGGACATTTGTAGCAATGGGTAATCTTAAACAGCCTTTTTTATTTTATATACAAAATTCAGTGGTTCTTAAAATGCAATTCGTTTAGTTTAAATAACTGTAAAATATTGAATTACTTTCATTATTTATAGTTTGGATTTTATTGATCGAATAATTATTATTTTTATGTAGCAATGTGCCCTCGTCGTATTATACTTCACAACCTCAAAACAAAGAAGGAGCTAATCACGGTTCTCGATCACCATTATTGCCTCCGAATCGAACGTCTCCAGTCGCAGTTCCTGTACCCGGTCGTGTCAGGCAGCGCAACGAATCCTCGTCTTCTGGTGGATCCTGGCAAATGATTTCCGGCACAGGCAGTTTGCGCGGATCAACGACTGCACATGCGCCGCTAAATGATTCAAACACTTCCGCGAGTATATGTTGCAAACCCAACTGCGAAACGTGCACTGGTTTAAATTCACAAGAATCCAGCACAACGATCACAGAAGAAGATGATTCTGCAGTTTTTATAACGTAAGACAATTTTGTCTTGTAGAGAGCTTTTAGTGAAAAATCATTTGTAAAAATTCACTGAAGAAAATAAGTCGTTAAATATATTTGGAGTACAATTTAAATGTCAAATGAAAATACATGAAATATGTCTGAATAATAATATGAGAAAAAGAGAATTGTAAAAAAACAAAAATATTGTTTACAGGCATAGAAGAGAAAGATTGCAGTGTCTTCGAAGGATATTCTATAATGCATATAGTCATACGATAGGTTTTAAAATGAAAGACAACTCGGAATCCAGCGGTTTGGGCCAGCTGGTTAGCAACATAGCAGAAAAAGTCGGTATCCTGTCAGTTCAGCGCACCACGTTGTGACTAAAAAGATGGTCGGTAAATGAGCGATTTGACCAAATGATCATTGTGTGATCGTGTTGTCGCGGAAATCGCACAACTCAACCAATTTCAGTAGTTCAATCACGAAACTTCGATTATCGAGTCGTTTTAAGGCTCAGGGTATGAGAACCAATAACAAGCGGATCTTGATATTTTTGTATATATTCGTAAGTTTTAATGAAGAAAATGCTGAAATGTAAAAAAAAGAATAATGCGCGCGAAAATCGTCACAAATTCATCAGGTATACGATTCGGGAAGGGGAAATTGGTTCCCGACAGAGAGGGCAGTGGTGCTGGTTTTGTAGCCATTCGACGATGCAAAACCAGCAAAACAAATGGCCGCAAACAGTTGTCGTCGTGGACTTCCTTTCCAAACATAAATTGCACATCATTGAATCTTTGTTTTGGCCTGCAATTCGTACTGCGCTCTCCTCACCAGTTGACGCGTATGGCTCCGATTGCCAAAGGCGAAGCGCGCACTGTGTTAACATGATCAGGCCCAGGTATTTGATGCCCCAATTTACATTGGGCGTCGCACGTCTCCCGTACACCTGTAAATGTTACGATGATATTATCAGTTTTCTTCTATCAAGTACTCTATTTTTTGGAATTCATTTTATTCGTTGTATATAAAGATTTCTTGATATATATGTATGTTGAAATGTGATTGCACATATGGTATTTAACTTAACAGAAGGTTTTATTTTAGTTTCATTTTATTGATACTGTCAGTGTGCGAGAAGGAAAATCACGAATGAATTTTGTTGTGTGATTAATTTATAAATCGGTGTATAATTTCAGTATCTAATTTATGAGTAATATTATTTAATTTTCTCATTATATTTTGGTAACAAATGATTTCACCTTAAGAACTTTGATGCAATAAGCGTTAATAAATCGCCTTTAAAAGAAAGAGAATACCCGTCTTTCTAAAATTGGGATTACATTTTTATACTATTCAGATAATAAAAGTTACTGTTATGAGCATATTATATTAAACATGAGCTTAATAGTGACATAATTACAACATTCAAACACAAATTTGACACATTTTTGTTGTTTTCAATTTAATGATTATATGTATTATGTATTTAAATAGAGGCAACAAATTTTGAAATACTACATTGAATATATTTCAAAGTGTTCAAATGTTGCAAATATGTTGATTAAATGTAGACATAAAGTTTACATTTAATATATTTTATAAAACGTATATATGAAACATTGAAATGAAGATGATATTGTATATCATCTATATATAATATACAATTAAGAGATTGAATTTGTGCTTGTCTTTTATTATCTGGATATTTATACATACCAATGTAAAAATTTTTAATATAATATATTTGTAAATTATTTGAAATGTTACTAGAACTTATTTATATTACGTTGAATTTATATAAGTTAGATAATATATAGGTTCATGTGTGGATTTGGCACAACTAATTTTTTTTATATAATCAGAGGTAACAAGATCCAAATACTGGAATCTTCATTATAATATCTCATGAAAACGATGACATGGAACCTTAAGAAAAATTAGCTTCAATTTTTATTTATTTTGCAAAGAAAAAACATTAGTGAAATGTATAATCTTGAAATCCTAATCAAACATAATTATATTAATGTTATTTCCAAAGTTTCTTCTACGATTAGCTTTTATAATGTCATCGGTTTCTTGTGGTAACATACATATTTTTTAAGTTTTGATGAATTGGAATGAAATTAAACTTTTGTTTTCTAACAACGTTTATAGCATTCTAAATTAAAATTGAGTCGTCACTACAACTTATTTATCAGTTACGCTACATGAATAAACTTTAGTTACATTTTAGATAGATATAATATTTTACGACGTTAATTTTACTGGATAATAACACAGAAGTTACTAAATCAATTATTCAATTGTTGTACTCAGTTTTGCAATAATTTCAATCATTTTATATGCAATTGTTAGTTTATGAACCTTTAAGATTGATCTTAAATCGATCATATTTTTGTTCTGAATTTGTATATTTATTATTCCGATTATTAGCGAACATTTAAAATGAACATACTTTGACTAGTATTTCTAAAAAATGTACACAAAACTATTTTTTGATGATTTTGCAAAATACATCTTTTTGAATTAAACTTCGAATATCTTCGACCCTCGCCTTTAATTCTCACCTTAGCATAATTGACTTTGAAAAGTCTTTTTCCAATTGTTGGATATCTACCAGTGATATAAAAGAATCCTTGATGAATCAATACCACAACTGGTATAATTATTTTCAATTTTTGTAAGTACTTATTAAACAATCCAATCGCTTCTACAGTAAAATTACACTTTGGACTATTTAACCATTTTGAAAAATAATCAATTAATTTGAAAATAAAACTTTGCCCAAAACATTCGGTTAAAGTAACCAGAATCCGAGTCTGCAACAATAAATGGTTGGAATTTGTTAAACATTCATGACAATAACAAAATTGTTTAATTTGCATATTTTCTTATTTTCTAATTACTTTTACAAAATAATTTCAATTACATGTTTATCAAAATTTCATTTAGTATCAAACTGTAATGTCAATACATTTTTTTTTATAATAAATAATTCATATATTTTTTAAATCTTTACTTACATTCAATGGCTGCACTGTCAAACTTTTAAGTCTCACTGGAACAAGTCCAGTGTATTCTTCTCCTAAAGTTTGATTGCCTAAACCATGAGTGAGACAAAAATATAATAATTCAATGACAGTTTCACTTGAAACATTTCGCAGTTTATTTCTTAATTTCAAATTAACTATAATATCTTGTAAGTGTTCATTTAAAAGTTTGATGAGTTGCGTATCTCTCTGGTAAGATCTCAAAATCTCAGCTTGATTTGCTTGAGCCAACCTCCTACGCCTCCCTGGCATTTTGGCCTGGATTTTATGCAAATTTATCGATATAGTTTATATTTATTTTCAAAATCCAACTCAACGATTACACAATAAAATAACAATCAGCTACTCAGGTTGTTTCATTCCCACATAATCTGGGACTATGCAGAGCACATAATTATTGATGAACTTTGACAACTCTTAGACAAAAGATGTTTTATTGAATCTACAATTTTATTAATTATAGGTTATAGAATGTATAATTAAAAAAATGATTCTAAAAGCAATTCATTTCTCATCACTAATGTGATTAATCACTTTCTTCACAAAAATATAATTAATAATTAATAAAAAAGAAATAAATAACTAAACAAAATTGTTGCTAAATTTATCAGTTTGGCTAAACTGTTCGTTGTTCGCTCTAGTTTTGGTCGTCGGTGGCGCTGTTTTGTTTATGTATTTCATTGACAGAGAAGTGAGGTTATGTTAGATTCGCGTGCTTCTAGCTTTTGGCGCCACTGTTAATTAAGGGAAAAAGAGCCAAAACCAGCCGTTAAAATGAGTCAATCGACAACAGGTACTGGCGGATTTAGCCTTGGAGGAACGCCAGGTTTGGCAACCACTAGTGCATCGACTGGCGCTGTCCCTGGTCAGGGTTTAACACCTGGGGCTACGTCCTTTGGAACGAACGTCGCTGCGCCAATCGCAAGTGCGACCGCGACTACCTCCGTCGGAGGCTTCAATTTATCCGGAATCGCTCCGACAACAACGACAGGATTCAGTCTTGGGTCTACTTTGTCCACCACTTCTACTGGTTTTAGTTTGAACAAAACCACGCCAGTCACCACGTCCAATTTAGCTCCGCAAACTTCTTTAGGACCAGTTACAACGTACGAAATGAAATATTTTGTTAATTAATTTTGAATTATTTTTTATCTATTTTAGTTAAAAACTGAATTAGATAAAATATTTGTCTTTCTCTTTTTCACTGATTTAGTCTTATGAGTGAATAAGGATAGAAGATAGGAAGATTGAGGAGATTGAATTTGTTTGTAAACAATTGGAATTAAAACAATAAGGTGTATAACATAAACAATTTTTAGATATTAAATTTAATGTTTTATTTCAGAGTTTCGTCGTCAACAAGTAGCGGCCAACAAAGCGGGACGATTAATTTTTGCCAATTAGAAGAATCGATAAATAAATGGACACTGGAGCTGGAAGAGCATGAAAAAGTGTTTATTAATCAAGCCAATCAAATCAACGCATGGGACAAACTTCTGATCGCGAACGGAGAAAAAATAGTTACGCTTAATCAAGAAGTAGACAGGGTCAAATTAGAACAAGAGTATCTCGATCAAGAATTGAATTATGTGGTAATGATTTGCATTTCGTTTAAATTGTATTAATGCCATTTTGAAAAATATGAAAATTGTTGAATTAATATTTTGGTTTTGTATTGAATAATTACAACCGCCGAGGCGACAGATTTATGTATTTAGATATATATTTTTATTTGGAACTAAAACCAACAATATTTTCTAGGTGAGCCAACAAAAAGAACTTCAAGATTGTCTAGTACCCTTAGAAAAAGAGTTAGAGACACTATCTGTGTCAGATCCGGAACGAGAATATACGTATCGTTTGGCTGAAAATTTAGACACGCAGTTGAAACGCATGTCTGAAGATTTGAAAGAGATCATAGAGCACTTAAACGAAGCCAATCGAGCTCAAGATTCGAGTGATCCGATTGTACAAATCGGTAAAATCTTAAACGCCCATATGAACAGTCTTCAATGGTTGGAACAAAGAACCACTCTTCTGAACCAGAAGATACAACAGATAGATCAAATGCACCAGAACTTCCGACAAGAAAACGAAAGGACCTTCAGTTTAGCTTACAATTAATTTATCTATATCTTTAGCTAATAACCGTTGAGAAACATTTGAACCTTGCTAAAGGCGATTGCTCAGTAGTTTCTTACATTTACCAAATGGCTTTAGTTACTGAGTAAATACTATTGGAAAAACAATTTCAAGACAGGTTTATCAAAAATGCTAGATATGCTGGATACACTTAAATCAATAAGAAATAACGTGGTCTTTTTTCAACTGAAAATGTTTAAAGAGTGCCTGGCAAATCATGCACACACACTTAAATATCTTTTTATTTCTTTATTGTACTATAATATTGCCACAACAACTGTAGCTATTTGATAACTGTTGACAACCGCTAAGCAATCACCTTGGCGAATATAATTTTTGTATCTAATTTTAAAGTGACAGTTGTGAAAAATGAATAAAGGTAATTTTACAAAAATAATTCGCTCTTTATTCAATATCATATGCCTAATATGTACAGTTCATTTAAATTATAAATAAACACGAAATTCTGTTGACTTATTCATCGATCGATGGAATAAAATATTGGATTGTTAGATATTCATCGATGTTGAAATTAAAATTCACCGTTTTCTGGTTGAGTATGTTGCATTTGACATTACCAGGGTGGATTACTTCCCAGGTAAAGAACATTATAAACTGTTTTAAATCAACTGTCGCGGTGACTGAACTTTCTTTGGCATCCCATACTTTTAGCTCTTTAAAATGAGTCGATATATCAGCCCAGGGACCTTTAACTTTCAAGCTCAGATGTCCGTTTTCGTTTGCTTCGATTATCACCAGGCTGCTCATACTTTTCAATCTTTCTACAATGTTTCGCATGTCTTTCAATTCCGGCATATTCAATGTGATCTAAAATAAACAAAATATTAAATTAGATTAACATTAATGTTTATAAATGAATTGTATGTGACAAAATATTTGATATTTCGTTACATCAAAATCTGGTATATTTGGTATTTTGTAAGACGCCCATTCTCGTCTTGGAATAACTCTAACTGGAATATCATGAACGACTTGTCTCGATTGAGAACTTAATGATGGAAGTTCTATTTCCACAGTTAAGCACGGCTGCTGCTTGTTAGTAAGTTTAAGTTCGGCACTCCTGGCGTTTGCTTTTAAAGAATACAAGCTTTTGGAAAACATTGCGGTATCGAACTCCAGGTAAATTTCATTGTATTCGTCTGAAAGTCCGATCATTGTATATTTGTCAAAAAAGTGATTCTGCAAAACTTCAGCCCAAACAGTTGGTGCTTTCTCGTTTACTTCTATTATAAAATAAAGCTTGACAGCTGTCAGTCGAATTATGCATATTTTTCCTATGCGAGATATTGCAGTTATTATATCTGGAAACAAAGATTTGTTTATGCATACTTAGTAATACAAGTGAAATCATGTACTATTTATTAAACAGAATGGAAAAAGACAAAATTTGAATACAAAAAGTATATTAATAAATATGAATAAATTGAAAGAAATTATAATTACTTGAAAAATCTTTCATCGCCACAACATCGCTCATCCTACACCGGAATTTCATTTTCACTTCTCCTAAGTATAAATGCTTTTATTTCTTTTATGATTTCAGTTTCTTTTTTTTTGTTGTGGTATAAAAATATTTTTTGTTTCAATTAATAGTTTTTTGTTGTGCTATTAAAGTATAAGATTGTTTTTATTTCAATCACGAGTAAATAATAACACAATTAAGCAGACGAGGATCAACCGATCTCAAACTCTCACTTGAACCACACGCCATTTCACCAAGACTAAAAAGTCACTATTTAACCCTCAAGAAAGGCGGGAAATTCAAATGACTTTGAATCAAATTTGATTAAAAATCACGTTTTTATTCTAAATATACAATTAATAATATGAAATATTATATTGTTTTTGTAATATGTTACTTTGCGAATTTGTTAAATGATAATATAATTTTCGAACGAAAAAAATAGTAAAAAGATATTAAAATTAAGAATTACGTATAAAAATAAATTTATAGTTTAATAATTTTAAGCTATTTAAAATTTGATTACTATTATTATGATTAGAATAATTAAAATAAAACAATATATCTGATTATTCAGTTGTGTAAACAGGTATAAATCTAATTAAGTGTTGATTGGTAAGACTGCGTTTGAGCAGCGAGTGTTACTAGTGAGCATCAATGAATCTGCCTATTGCTGACTGCTGAGTGTCATTACTATACAATACCATATACCACAGATCTTAATTTCAACGTTTTACCAGGTTTTACCAAGCTGTAACAAGTTACTTTGAAAATGCAGCTTTAACCGTCTGAAATAGCTAATCATATATTTATTTCGGCCATTTAAATAAAGCAAGTTCTTATAAAAATATAAACAATCTTTGAATATAATATGGAAAAAACTAATAACTGTGAAACAGCGGGTTGTCCCAATGTTGGGACCCGGCAATGCCCGACTTGTGTTAAAATTGGCATTAATGCTTATTTCTGTAGTCAGGTGAGATATTTTTGTACATTTTTTTCTCTTTGAGTGTTTATACAACTGAAATAAAAAAAAGTTTTTTTTGTAATACTTGTACTCATTTATTGAACATGTACTTACTTTATAAATGTGACACTCAATTTTCAAGATGACCAAAATAGAATGTTTTTATGGAGTGGAAAAATACGATACTGATCTTAATTTTAGTCTAGATTTTAAGATCGCTTAATCATAGATTGAGAATATATATATATTTAAATTGTAAATTAAATGTAGTAATTTTTCATTTGAGTCAAGTCCTTCCTATTTTTGGGTTAGCAATATGTATAGATGAATCATAAACACGTGGTTTGTGTCAAAGTAGTTGTATTATTAACTGTGTGAAAATGTATCAGTTTACCATTTATTTACTTGTTTGTAATTAAAATTCGTAAAAATAGATACTTATATAAGTAACATATAAATAGAATGTTAAAAATGTTTATAGTAAAAATATTTTATTTTGTCGGGTAATTTTGAATTTTGTCTTCATTTATCAGAGTTTGATACTTTATTTTTATAATTTGATGAATATTTTACTATTTTTTTAAATTTAATTTTTATCACTTCATCAATCAGTTGGTCAATATTAACATTTAATACAAATTCGTAATTTTTGATTCTCAGGAATGCTTCAAACGTAGTTGGAAAACTCACAAAGTCCTACATCAAATCGCACGTAAGCATTATGCAGTTTTTAAAAAACAATTAAAAATTGATGTTAATTTTCATTAATTTCGTTAATTTAAATTCTACTATTGTAATGACAATTATAATTAATCATTTATTTAATTTTGATTTTGATCCACATTTGTATTCAATTTTTTTTATAAACATTCACAAAATTAATATGCTTAAACATTATTTCAAAATATATTATAACCAACAGAGGGTTCAAACAAGACAGAGGAATATAATCCATGGCCGTATTACCAATTCACTGGTAAATTACGTCCATACAAAAGAATACCTCAACGTGAAGTACCTGCCAAAATTGAACGTCCGGATTATGCATCTCATTCAGAAGGAATACCAGAGAGCGAAGAAGCCATCAGAGGATCAACACAAATTAAAGTATTGGACGATGAAGAAATTGAAGGAATGCGAGTTGCATGTAAAGTAAGAAGACAAATTTGATGTATTGTTGACTAACAATATACTATATATGTAACTAAAAAACGTAAATTTTTTAAAATTGAGTCTTTTTTACGTAAAAACTGAAGTTTGATTATTACATAGTAAACATATTGCAGTTCTGTAAATTTTCTTCAAAACGATTCATTGTGATAATATAAAATTGTATATTCACAGTTAGGTCGCGAAGTTCTTGATGAAGCTGCTCAAGCTATCGATGCAGGCGTTACAACTGCAGAAATCGACGAAGTTGTCTATGAAGCTTGCATCGAAAGGGATTGTTATCCTTCACCTCTGAACTATTACCAGTTTCCTGCGAGTTGCTGCACTTCCGTTAACGAAGTCATATGTCACGGAATTCCTGATACTAGGCCATTGGAAGATGGCGATATTTGTAACGGTAAGAAATACTTAACAATAATTGTACTAAAATAAATGTATATTTTCTAACGATTTTGAACAATCATTGCTGTTTTGTAGTTGACGTTACTGTTTATCATCATGGATTTCATGGTGACTTGAACGAAACGTTTTATGTGGGAAATGTGCAACCAGAAATAAAAAGACTCGTAGAAGTGACTTACGAGTGTCTAGCCAAAGCCATAGATATAGTTAAACCTGGAGAAAAGTACCGAGAAATCGGTAACGTCATTCAAAAGCATGCGCAAGCGCACGGGTTCAGCGTTGTTCGCAACTACTGTGGACATGGAATACATCGGTTATTCCATTGTGCTCCTAAAGTACCCCATTATGCAAGTAAGTGATGCATTTTAAAAATAATACAAATAAAAATGAAGTGCATTTATTTATTGAGAAGAATTATTCCTGCACTTACAAGAGAAAATGTATTATTTGTTCATTTTATTTTTTAGTTTATATTATTAAATTGATATCATTTGTGTTTAATATTTTGTAGAAAACAAAGTTGTTGGAGTGATGAAACCTGGCCATACATTTACAATTGAGCCGATGATTTCACAAGGCACTTGGAGGGATGTTACATGGCCCGACAAGTGGACCGGTGTAACTGCCGACGGTTTGTGGTCGGCTCAATTTGAGCATACCTTGTTGGTGACTGATACAGGTTGTGACATTCTCACTAAGAGACGTACTCATAATGGACAACCTTGGTTCATGGATAAATCATAGTGCTCATTTCAAACAAGCTTTGAAATATGAAA
Source organism: Psix sp. ZL-2020 (assembly GCA_022817045.1). Classification (NCBI taxonomy): domain Eukaryota; kingdom Metazoa; phylum Arthropoda; class Insecta; order Hymenoptera; family Scelionidae; genus Psix; species Psix sp. ZL-2020. The sequence goes on along the minus strand of JABFQD010001531.1, from coordinate 316 downwards.
AACAAATAAAAAGCCACGATTGGGAAGATTTGTTTGATACATTTTGTAACGTGTACAATTAAATTACAGTTTTCAGTAGATCTATGTTTTTGGCTTTAGTCATATGTAAATCAAATGGAATATAATGTTATTGTAAATCTTAATTCCAAGTGACCCAAGAGAAAAATGTTACATAAATGTTTATTAAAATCTATTGATTTATATTCATTTGTGCTTCCGAAAAGTATTACCTTTTACAACAGAAGCCCTATTGTATGAGATTTAATGTAAACTTTTTAGATATTATCTTACGCAGAATTATATAACTGAAAAATAA
>JABFQD010001530.1:0-17997 GCA_022817045.1 Psix sp. ZL-2020 | reverse complement strand
GTCGTCAGTTTTAATAGACGGAAAAAATGAAAAAAATTTTAATTCGTCTTAGATCAATCAAACTATGCGCAATGTTTCGCAATGCACATAGTGGATCTAGACTTAAATTATCAGGCGATTCGGACGAATAGAACTCGAGTTATGGCAGATCAGATGTCGAATTTCTACGTAGTTAATTGTAATAGACGATAAAAAAAGGAATGTGGAAAAGATAATAATTGCAGTCATCACGGGCGAACATTGGCATCGAAATCGTTGAGAGGGTTGAGAGCTGCACGTAGCGGACCCTCCATTCAATGTCAGTGCAATAAACCACCTTAGTTATCTGTATTTCTGTATTTCTCTCTGGGATTCTCTCGGCACATCGGGGCCAAGTTCACGCTATATATAGGCACCTATAGCGTAGGTTCATCCGCATGTATAGCGGCCACCCTCCAACCTACAGCCCTGCACCAGTCAGCCAGCCTGAGCAGCTGGTTACACGCGAATCGACCCGCGCCTTCTCCTGACATTCCTCTGACGGTCGTATGTGTTTTGCTAGTATGACCGGCGTGCCGGACACGTCAAATCCGCGGGATTTCCCACGCAGTCTGGCTCAGAAAGACATTGAAGGTAAATACCGTTTAGCGCCTTATTCGCCAAATCACCAGGTCCGAGCCAATTTGTATGAACCAAAGGGTAAACATCAAGACAAGAGAGGCGTGTTTCTCTGACGAGTATGCAGTTATAGCACTTCAATTATGATCATGAAACATGCCCTAATAGTTTGAATCGCAACAAATTATGATGGCTGGTTTTAAAATGGCGCCACTTAATCAAACTAGATTGTTGTAATTGTAGGGAATATGAGTTGGTCGGTAATAAGAAGCGATTGGAGTCATCATTTTATGTTAAAAAAGGTATTCTTGGATTATTAAATTATAGACGTTGAAAAAGAGCGAAGAAAAACATTCAGGTTAAGTCATCCAATATGGATCAAAGATTCAGAAAAATTTAAACACAATTCAGAGTTATCGTTGCAGTGTAAAGGATGAGTATAGTTGCCTCTGTCTTTCTTTTTTACTTTTTTTTAGCGATCTTAAATCTGGCGAAAAATCCGGTTGTAAAACTACGAAGATGGGTTCGTATCTTGGGGTGACAAGAATCTTAATATATTGAGATCTTGTTATTCAACGAGATGCACTTAAAGTAACACCTTGGCAGAAAAGATTTTATATCAATATAAAGAGTTCTTTGGGGGAATTGTAAATAACCGTGTGAGTAACATGTTAATCATAAATAAACCAGCGTGTGAAGAGTAACGTATTTTTGGTATATCAAATTACCAGATTTAAAAAATACAAAAAAAGTAATTCCTTTGTCACCATTCCAGATTAATTGAAAGTAGCTTGTATTATGTATTAAAACCAGATTTTTGTTCATTCAAACAAGACTCAAGTACTGAGTTAAATTGGAAAATAATAGTAAACAAGGAATTCGGAATCTTTAGTATTTTCGTTTCGATCCTAATACCAGTGACAATGCAATTACAGCAAAAATAAAAATAAATTTACTAAAAATAACAGAAAATAAAAACAACTAACCTTTTTCTCCGTAAGCTTTTCGCACCGCCTCATTTTGCAAATTTGATGACTTTTATCGTTTCTGCATGGTGCGCAATCACCGCAGTTGTCCTTTCGTTGACAACCGATGCACTCTCCACACCTTTTGCGTTTTTTCTTTGCTGGTTTGTCTCCCAGTCCGTTGTCACCATCACCATCTCCAAGACCGGAGCCAAGATGGTGCGGGCCACGATTCGCGGTAGAAGATACGGCAGCGACCTGGCCGGAGCTTTCAGAGGTGCCATTATTGGTTCCAGGTGCGCCTCCGTCTTCAGACTCCATAGAACCGGCGCGTATTTTTCTACGCTCTTTTTTCCGACCATCGATGCCTATTGCCCTAGATGTGGGTGAGTCCAGCACCGTGGACATGGGGTTCTGGAAGTTAGTATGATGGAGCTGCGGGTACTCCTGCTTGACTACGGTAAGGACCGTATGGTGCGGATGTCCCGGGGGTGGCGGAAAACTTTGTACTGGATTGGATCCAAGCAGCTGGATGTGTCGTTCGTCCAGCAGCTGCTGCTGAAGCGCTGGGACCTCCCGCGCTTGAACTGGAGCTGGAACCAGGGGGTAGCCTACAGCGCCTCTGTGTGGATGTGGCGCCGGCAGTGGCGTACCCAGAGTGTGAAAACTAGGAAGACCTACTGCAGAGGTTACCGGAGGTGAATGCGAAATCGAGGCCGGTGACAGCGGCGTCAGGGCCGTGAGTTGAGGCTCCGACTCGCTGGGAGCCGTAAACTGGCTCGCGAAGCTCGGCAACACTTCGTTGCCGGCGCCTTTAGACTCCCAAGGCCTATACTGACTGTTACCCAACACCACCTCACATCTCGAATCTATCAGCCGACCTGTCAAGCCTTCGTATGCGTAGTCCCAGGAAGAGGCCAGGCCAAGACCGATGTCCTGGGAATGCAGGCTGGTTAGCGACGTGGTACCGTCCATGTTACCGTCTGAGGCGAAGCTGCTAAAAGGGGGCAAGTGGCGGTTCGGATCACCGGGTCCCACCGAACCCGGTGAGGTCGCAATCGCCGCCGGAGGGCTTCCTACCCTCTCGGTGGCGACGACCTCGCTCTTCACCTCTGCGCTCATCTTCTCTTCCCCATACCGACCACTCTCGCGTCCGTCTTGGTTTGTAGTACAGAAGACCAGATAGCTTCAATCAACGAAGATACCCTCGACACCAAAGAGGCACCCGCTAAGCATCGTTTGGTCAGCACCACTTTACTACCACCCCGGTCACTGTCTCACTTGATTATCCGAAAAATACGCACAGTTCTCTCACTCACGCGATATCTAACTTTCTATCCTCGTTTGTTTCACTTGGACTTGTAATATCACTCTGTTTTGTACTCGACAGGTTTAGGCTTCAAACTGAAGTAGATCAGTTGCTCAAGAAATATTGTAACACTGATGATTGGTTCCTCGCTGTCTCGTCCAGGAGGTCCTTGGCAGCAAGTTCACGTCACGGGATGATTATCCTTGTCGCAGGCTTTCTTTCGTCTCAAGATAAGTAGAAAAATGGTTGATTCTTTGGTTTACGGTTATGCGTTCCTCCCTTTATTAACTTCACTTATTATAATTATCTCAGATTTGGCACTGACGGATTCTTCGATTTGATTCTTTTCAGATATATTTTGTACACTAAATAAATATTATAGCTCTTAATTTATTCTTTTCTTGTCTTTTTGTTTCCTTTAGTTCCTGAACCTAAGCTCTTCGAGATATTTTTTACGTCAATATAAACACACTATTTATTTCTCTCGCGCTCCGTAAGAAAATATAAATCACTTGAGGTTAATGTGGCTTGTTAGAAGGCGGTTTAATTTGTACGATCTGCAACAAAAGAACAATTTTACATTAGAACATGAAAAAACTAATATTTATTATTGTATAATTAATTAGAAAAGAAATTGAGTTAAAAGAGAGCACGAACCGCGACGTTTCAACGACAAAACTTATGTGTACCGAAAATTAAAAATATGAATTATTTTACTCTGTGGTTTTCGTTAAAATATCGTCCGTGTCCGTTTTTGCTGAAGGGCTCGACTTTCCCTTTTCCTTTATCTCTCCTTCTCTATCGTTCCGCAAGATAAACGACTTTACTTTTGGTTTCGTCGTTGTCATACTGCAACGTGTGTATAGAGTCGACACGTGGAATCGCAACTTCATATAGGTGGCTAGAATCCGATACCACGCTCTAGTCTCTTTCCCCTAAACAACCCACGCACGCTCACTTAGTCAACGTAATAACTTCGCCAGTCGACAGAGCTTTCGCTATCACCGGGAACTTGCACTGTCGGTTTCCAGCGCGCATCAACTGCCGCGAAAGTGAAATGCAAAACCATTTCAACCAAATACTCAAACTAGAATGGGGTGTCACTTTTAGTTTCATCTCACGAATTTCTCATTAAATAAATCTATCGAATTATTTTTTTTATAATAATTTTTTCAATTCATCAGTTTACTTCGTTGATTTTAAGAATGTTAGTTCATCTTCTGATCCTTCATAATGTATGGCGATGAAATATCGCGAACTTTCAGTCTCAAAGGTCGCACTTTGCAATGTATGAAGTTTTTATACTCGAGTCTCTTAATAAGCAGACTGGATAGCAATCTTTTTTACTTTAAGTACTCAGCATGATTGATAATTACAACTCAAGTCATTTTCGAATTTAAAAATTTTAGTAGAACTCATATTCATGTATATGTATATATTCATTTATGATTCATATACATTTCATATATACGAAATATGTACAAATATATTTATATGTAAAAATGTTTAATACATTGCAAATATTATATTATAAATATAAAAATATTTTTAAATTTGACTAATGCAAATACATCAAATAAGTTATTAATGCATGGTATTAAAAAATATATTTATTTGTAGAGTTATGTACATAAATTTTAGACTGTAAATGAATCATTTATTTTTCATCACTTTCTGCGTAAAATTGTCTATTTTATTCAATTCCTTTATACTTGGTTAAAGTATGAACGTTATTACTTATAAGCTTTAGCGACGATTACGTTCTTTCAAAGAGATCTCGGTAGCCTTTATGCACTTTCGTTGAATCGACCATGGCAAACGCACAAAAATTCAATACTGCCTCGTTCGCCCATAGTGTACGCTCCGTCGCGTCGTATACCCAGTGTTACCAAATGTTATGTCAGAACGATCGAAATCCCACAATTCTAGCAGCAAACAAAATAGCTGGCAAACAAAAATGAATTCACTGAAGAAAGCATTTTTTCAATTCCGTTCATCTACAGAATTCGAAACTAACTCGAACAAAAGCAACGCTACATCCCCCCTCTTACCCCCCTCTCTCCCGCTTTTATCACAATTACTGAATACGAGTTAATGAATTGAATGAAGATACTTTTTCGGCCAACAGTGCATTCGCCGAAAGTGGTCGCGTTCGAGTTAATTTTTCGATTTTTCGCATGCCTCGGAGTCCTATCGTTTGACAAAAACATTGGCATCTCCATTGGCGAGATCTCGAGCACTTTTCTTGCGTGCGATTTTATCGTTTCGCGGAAGCGGCCAAAATGAATTGTGCGACAACAATTTTAAGAGGATCGGGCTATTTTAAGTGACTTGTTAGTTGCATGATGCGAAACATAACAGCGACCCGACAAAAAAGACTTAGTTCGTTATCTTCTTATCATCAATATTTTGCATCGGCAAAGAAAAACTCATTTGCCAAGTTAATTATGTCGCTATGAAAAGTTGGTTTGCTTTAGAAAAAAAAAGAGACTTTGACGAGCGCAGCAGCATGACAATGATTGGGAGTTGTGTTAGTTGCGCGCTAATTCGGGCGCAAGGTTGAGGCAAAAATGGCGCAGGAGCTCGTATATACGGTCAAAAAAGTGAAAAGAACAGATCCGTGGCGCGGCGCGGAGCAAAAAAGCTCCGGGTACACTTTCGCCGGCCGGCCTCGTGGTGCGCGATAGTCTCGCGACAAAGGCTGCTTGATTCAAGGTCCCACGTACACGCACAACCGCACGCGCATATGTGCACGATAGCACGCGCATGCGCACGCTCGTCCGTGTGCACGTATTCGGCGTTGCCCCAACGCACACATGTGCCTGCGCTTTCACGTATTTCGGCGCAGCGTCCCGCTACTCGTATATTTGATCGCGTCCAATGCTTTACTCTCGCGTGCGTATACAGGGTGTTTAGGAACACGTGCAACCAGAACGACACAAAAACGGGTGAAAAAAGAATAAGACGCGCTAGAAAATACACCCGTGACATTCGTTCGTTTAATGATGTCCTTCCGCAGAAGAATTATTAATTAGTTGTATGATTTTCAACTGTCCGTCATTTTAGTAAGCGTGGGAATTTCTATTTACAATCACTCCTCTTTTATTATTTATTTATTTCGATGGAATAGATCAAATTTATTGAAAAAAACCCTTTTTATAAGCGAAGAAAAATTGAAGATTGAATTTATAGAAATGTAAACTTGAGAATTATAGCAAAGCAACTTTGATGAATGTGAAAATTAGAATAAACTTGATTCTGATATCAAAGTTAAGAATGAATGGAAAAGTATATTTTATTACTGCAAAAAAAATAGAGTATCGGGAATAAATGAAAAATGAACGACACTCAATAGGAACAATATTTTATCAATTGAATTCAAAGAAAATGTAGAACGTGGAAAAATACGCGAAACAAAAAAGTCGCGTTTCTGATATGAATGGCACGGAGTTGAACGATCTGAAGGCAAATGAACTATGGCACCGCATGTAAGAAAGAAAATAAACACAAGACAGTAAAATTATTTCTTAATGACGTCTTTATAATGCTGAATGATGGAATGTAAACAAGAGATTATGGAAGTAAAACAAGCGTTAATCCACACCGTATTTGTGCTTTTTGCTATTCATTGTACCGCGAAGTAGTCCAATTTGCTTCGGAGCGAAGCATCAACAAAGTTATTACTCATATTTATCTAAGCGATAGGGAATCAATAATTGTGCATCTTTGTTTCAGCGTTCACGTTTCTTCTGCGTTCGATTACTCGCTTATTGTTTTGAGAAATCATGCGAAAATTCGCTTCAATCAACGCTGCGTTAAGCATCGCCATCTTTCTGATAAGAGCGTGGCCTTTATGAAATGACTGTTAACGTCATTGTCACTCACACAACCACACATAGGGATGACCAATACACTGTCAAAATTGGTCGTGTAACTCACACACTAACACTACCGACCATATATACACACATACGCGACGCAACGTTAAGGGACTCTTAAATCCACCTACACAACGACGCGGTATCGGAAATGATATAAAATTGCGTCCACTGCGTCGCTGATATTTAAATTGGTTCGCTAAACCACACATTAATGCAGCCGCTTCGCGCTGACGCGTTTGACCACGGGTAATGAGAATCGTGATTTAATTCACTTCAAATCTCGCCTATAATGCATAGGATGAATAACAATTTTCCATCTAACTTTTTGATCTGTATACGTTAAATGAATGAGTTGTCGACAGAAATCTTCCAATTTCACAGCATTTTTTCTTAATTGAGTTTACCAGAATGTTTACTCATTATTTTTATTCACGGTAATTTCCGACTGTGACATTTCTAGAGATTGGAGTTTGTTTTGCATTTCACTTTCTGATTTGATATTGGGCGACGTTTTATAATGTCACGCGAGCTTGTTTTAATTGTATTCAATTGAATTCTTCTCGATAAATGTGCCGGAAATGCGGGAGTCCGTATTACAGTGCATAACAAGAAAAATAGAGGGCAGAAGATTGAATAAAAATAAGCTGTTTCGGGTTTGATTACGACGACATTTTGGCTGTCCTCGATGTTTTCTAAACGAAAAGCGTGAGAGCAGTTTAACTTTTTTTGACCCTCGTAATTTTTATGATGACGAATCGAGGAAATAGGAATTTTATACCCTGATCTCTTGATTTGAATTGCCGATGATGATGTTATTGGTGCAAAGTACACAAAACGATTTAGTTTAACGAAAAGAGCGACAGGAATTCGTTGTAATGAATGTTTAGAAAATTGTCAGCTCACGTAATGAGTACATGGTGATAAATAAATGGAGGATCGTTGTTTTCTATTGAATACAATATTAGCACAATTTATATTACATGCAATAAAGCCTATTAGTGTTAGCGTTGTTCCTTCAAACCTATAGACGATGAAGCGCGTCATTGCAAACAAAATTACACTTTTTACGTTGGTGCTTGTGATGTTATCCAAAGATGTTTTTATTTTCTTTTACGCTAACAAGTACAATTTTAAAAAAACATTAATCAGTTAGTTTTTATGTTTATTTGCTTAAAACACGGAAATGAGACTATAAAAAGATTCATTAATTTGAAATCTTAAACTATGAGTAATTCTTTTTTCCGAATAACAAAAGTTTAATGATGTTTTAAATATATATCTATAAATAACAGCTGCCAAATTCTTTGTCAGCTTTATTTTGTTGTAATATCCAAAATTAGTGCTAAAATTGTATTTCAAAAGTCTTCGTACGAAAAAGAAGGTAAATCCCACGAATCCTTTGCAATTGTGCACAGTCCAAATCCACTGAATCAACATCATGACAAAATTGCCACAATGAGCAGCACTTACGAAACGCACGAAAAAATGCGCCTCCACGTCATTATACACACGTTAATTCGAAACGAAATCAATTCAATTCCGATGAGACACTATTCACAAGCTGTGGATACTTTTCGATCGCGGTGCATCGATAAATCCCACTACTCCTTGTTCCACCGGATGTGCAGCAACTTCAACTTTTCAACGTCACACGCTTCCCAATATATTGTGTTACTTTTATCCTTGATCCGTTTTGAGACGGCGCACCAAGTCGAGCACACGCGCAATATCTCTGTAAACTCTTTCACCAGATAATAGGAAAAAGGAAGCCGAAGAAGAAAAAAGCACATCTGCATAAAGGTCTCGGCCGGATACATCGGCATGAATATTTTTGTCTTACAATTTGCCTGCGAGCTCCACTATGTGGTTAACAACGCGGGATGAAATTAATCGGCAGTCCGAAATTGAGAAAACGACAAAGAACAAACGGGGAACAAAGACGTGTCAAACTGTGCGCTATTTTTTCATCTGAAAGAGAAACCCTGGCCGTTCCAATTCGTTTGACTGTGAAACACTTAAAACGGAAAAAGGAATTAAGGGGATGCGAAAACGGAAGAGAAAGTCCAACGAGAATAACAAAAGAACCACCTCCGGATATGTTTGGGTGCGTTTTATGGAACAACGTTTGCACTAACACATGATCCTGCTGAAGAACACGCAGTTTTGGTCCAAATATTGCGGGCACACTCTTAGACCAGAAGCCGATTCCATTTCACTATTCGACACCCGAGGTTTCCTCGTAAGTCGTACTCTTGGATGCTACCCGTGTGTTTTTTTCATGGTGTAGTACTACGCGCTAAACGGAAGCCGCCCCTCTTCTCGTCTACTCCCAACAGATCGTCGCCACCCTCCACCATTCGTTTCTCACTCCCTCAATTCTTGGCGATGACACCTTCGCCACCGGCTTTCATCCATAATATTATCATCAGCAACACCTCTCGACTTGTCATACTACAAGAAGGTGTAAATGATGAAAAAAGCGTTATAGTAATTAAGGAGATGATTTTGTGTGATTCAAGTGAAATTTTTTAATGATTTCAAAGAACTTAAGTATGCCAGTGGAAAGCAATAATTGTTGGAGAGTCTAAAAGTTGTATATTTCAATCTTCGGCTTCGAATGAGAAGAATGTTTACTCCAAGTGAATCATCGGATAAAAAGATGAAACCCTTTATCCAACTTGTTAACGAAGGTTTTAGATCATCCTCTGTCACACCAAACAATGGTCAGCCAAAATGAAAACTAAACTGGTACTTAACAGGGTTCCACTGGTTCGAAACCGTCACCTTGTGTTTGGCTATCCACCATTGGTTCATCCATTACAAGGAAACAACTTTTTGGAAAGAACGTTACACCAAGTTTCTGACTCATCATCCGGGTCTAATCACCAAATGACCGCTGTCGATGAACAAGTTCCGGTATTCCTACCAAACAATGGCTGGCAAAAATTGAAACTAAACTGGTACTTAACAGAGTTCCACAACTTCAAATCGTCGTATTGTTGATAGGCTTAAGCGCTGCAAACACTGGCACTATAATTCACGTCAAAGGTGGTAAATATACAACGGGTGTCACCGAGCGAAGTCGCGAGGCGCGCTCGGCATTTTCCAAAATCGATGCGCTCGATTTCGCCGATCAAAATTGAATTCGTCGGGCGTCGGGCGGTTTCGGCGGCGCGAGGCCGAGACAGCGCGAGTGGCTGGCTGGTTCGGGGGGATGGGGGTGGGGTGGGGGGTAACTCAAAGTGGGGGAGGCCGCGAACGAAAGCAAGAGTGACTTTCTCTCTCTCTCTCTCTTTATCGGCTTTTCTCTCGATCGGGTCGTGCAAGCTGCAGGAAAGAATGAGAAGGACAAGCATCAGCAGAAGAAGCAGCCGCGGAGTCAGAGGAGAAAGAAGAAGAAGTGGAAGAAGAATAAGAAGAAGAGCACAACAAGAGAGGAAGGAGAGGAGCCGAATGAAAGCGAGATACAATGAGATCCGCGTACCGTCACGCGCTTTCGGCTACGACGGGGTTGCCCGTCAATGAACGAACAACAAACGATAACTGCACACTGTTTGATCTCAGACTGTCGTGCTCTCTCACTCGGTAGATCCTCCGGACCGGCTCACTATGTTACTGCACTGGTACCGGCGACTTTTGACAGGCGTTTGTTGTTGTTTACTTTGTCGTTGTCACTTGTCCCGGTGTTTAGGTCCCATTTTAACCAACGCAAAAAATAATTGTTTCGGTCAACTAGGAGGCCGGGGCTGAGCGAGGCGCACTCGTGGAGTGTTGTACCTTTGGTTGCGGGCTGCCCCGTGCTGAGTGTGCTCGCCGCGCGATGACTGTGTTCACCAAGAGTATATTCTTTGTCCGACGAGTCGCAGCTGCCCGCGTTTCGTCGTTCGGCCGCATTCGGCTAAGCTCGGCTGTCATCCCGCCGCTATGGCGGGAACCCAGGACACCCAGGACACAGCCTGGAAAGGGAATCAAGACTGATTAAGGGGAAGGGAGTGCGAGAGGGAGAGCAATCCCAACGTGTTGGAGCGACGAGGACGGGGGTACAAATTAAGGGACGGTGGTGCTGCATAAGACAGAGACTAACGCACCCGAAGGAATCGCCTATAGTCGGGTAGGGGAGGCTTGCGTGCGCATGCGCACCCGATACCGTCTTGCGAACAACCCCCTTGATTCGCCGAGTGTACCATCGCTGAGGGATGCTGCGAATCTGCCTTTTCCAATGCCTTTGATGAGTTCAGTTTTTTACTGCTTTGCGTTTTCTTTTTAGGGTTTAAGCTACATTTGAGCGATAACAACAAGGCCACGATTTTAGGATGTCCCTCTTGGGCTTGACCGAGTTTTTATGCTGTTTTTATATATTTTTGTATTAAAATTTAATAAAATTAAGGAAATTGAGATGAAAAATTCATTCGAAATCACGTATGCTAGCTTTGATACCTTCATACTAAATGAATCAAATATAATTTTTGTTTTTCTATATATAAAATTATATGTTTAAGCTTACGTTCTGATGATGTGCGTCGGGCATTTCGAAAGAAAAAATACAACTGTTGCCTCTTATTTTTCATTTTCTAGTTTCTATTTTAAATAACATTTAAGCGAAGTTTGACGATGATGAGGGTCTTCATAAAGAAGCTTATCTTCAAGATCAACTAGTTACCCGGCGATCAGCGAAAAAGGTACACTTTTATGAACAACTGCCCATATAACACCCAATGAAGCTGCGGGAGTATTCAATCTAATCGTAAAAATTTAAGTTAACTAAAATAAACAGTAAATCTCGACTCTACTTATCGAATTGAATACTGCGAAATCAAAATGACTTTCAAATTGATTTAACTCTCTATAATAAACAATTTAATTCAATAGACGCATTGAATATATTTTATCATATATATAATGAAAGAAAAATATTAGGTTTATTTGAAGTTTCGAAAATAATTAATATAGTCATTTAAGGCATAGTAATAAACTCAACCGCGTGTAGAACTCAAAACCGTGCCTTCATTGCTCTGATTTTCTTGCCAAACTGTCAAAAAAGTAACACGCAGAAAAAGGCAGCGGAGGGAAAAAATTGATCCGCAAACGGTCATGGCTCGAACAAAGGATAGTAGATAAACGTGATTGCGTATCGTACTCACGTACGCCTATTTATATAAATGCATTTCTCCGTGCTAAGTGTTCGCGCTTCTGATTTTCCCAGGTTGTTTTTCCGTCCCTTCTGAATATTTAATCTGACACGCAGAACGTCGACTCGTACTCGGATCGTATACATACACGAAAACATGTGTTCGAGCTTACGTGCGGGACTGGAAGCGTTAGTACGAGCATTTCGAATTTGTTGCCAGCCCGAGTCGCGATCAAATTTGATTAACCGCGGAGAAAATCGTCGTAATTTTGTTTCGACTTAATTGCCCAGCGTAGCTTCATAGGCACGCACGTTAATGGCCGTGTGCATAATTGCTCGCGAAGCTTTGCAGAGTGATTTGCAATTGTAATTTGAGCATTTGTTATTTTAATTTTGAGTAAATAAGCGCTCGCTTTAACCCCCCGACTAATTATATCATATTCTCATAGAATAACATGCATTTTAACTTGTTTATTAACTTAATCTTATTTTATATATAAATTCAAAAAACACACCGTGAGACAATGACGAGGAACTCAAAATTCGCGTCTCGCAGATATCCTCGCAGAGCTTTCATTGTCCGTGCAAATTAACATGACTAAAGTAAGACAAAGAGGTACAACTCACATAGAAAACATTCCGCTATTACGGCTAGCAATGAAACTACATAATTCATTTTCACTTTCAACCCTAATACATCAGAGCGAATAAAGGTCGCAAGACAGCGTAACGTCACAGGACATTCATCTTGAAAAAGCATTAGCAAAAAACGCGCGACTTCTTTGCACCAGATTTCGACTGGATCTTTCATTCCCATGATCCTTCAAAAATGCGCATGTAAACATAAAAATCGATCCGTTCTTGTTGTACGCAACACACGCACACTGGCGCATGAAATGTGCCACCAGAAGATCCAACCAGTAACACTGCCGATTAGCATAACAATACAAGATGTACGCGGATATAAATTAATGTGTATCCTTTGGTCAGGGGTTGATGTACGACCACCGTCCAATGACAGAACGAGCGACTTCTTCCATTCATTTACGCAAGCGTCGCCGTTTTCAACGACGAGAAGTTTGCATTAACAAGCGCTGCAGAGTTGCAACGAGATGCAGTGGTTTTCATGGTTTATTAATTTTGATGCAATTTATTTCAACGATCCTAGAAATCGATTTCAATACAGCATCCAGACAATGTATGTAACGCTACGAACAACCAACGAGGTAATTTGATCGAAACTTCACTGCATTCCATTATACACTCCACTCATCAATATTATGCAATGAAGGGAGAACCGATTGCATGCAGGGTAAATTACTATCACGTGTCGGAAGATTGCTGAAACTTTTAAACAACTTCGATTTTCATTGTCAATGCAGTTTCAAATACAGTCATTTCTATAGCCGGCGTAAGAACTGAAGAAAATATCTGTCTTTATCATCTTAAAATTAAAAATGTAATATATTGATCTTCATTTCGTTACAATCTATTAAAAATTGAGCTATTGGTTTCATTTACTGTTAAAATTAATATATGTTCGTTATAACACGAGACTATATCTGAAAGAATTTAATTATTTCTCTCATTTGACGAAAATTGTGGAAATTTCAAAATTGAATTTCGTAATTAAAAAATCTAACGCTTAAGAGCGAAACGAAAGAGGAATATTTGCATGCAGATCGAAGGGACGCGACGAATTCATGCATCATCTTGGATTTGAAATGAAAGAAAATTTTAATATATAGATAGGCATGAGTACTTGGTATCTATGTGTGCTCTGTTGCGCAGATACGTGTGTGTGCTTATACGCGCACGCACGTGTGCACGCATCTCTCAAAGAGAAGCAGATTAATATCGCCACGGTTTCATCGATTCTCTCTCAACGCACATGTGCGCAGCACAGAAATGTACCGAGAATCATCAATTACAATCCCAAACTAATGTCAGAAAAGAATTTAGCAGAAGAGAATAAATGAGATATAGCTTCAGTTATTGTGAGGATGCAAAATTGTATTTGCATTTTTGCGAAATTGTAGGGTCGAACACTGAACGATTTATTCTCATATTTTCATCTCGAATTCGATATAACGATGGAACAAAAGAAAATAAGTCGACGCAAAAAGGTTTAAAAGCAAAATACATCACGTAAACAGAAACAAAATAAATAAATGTTTATGTTTGTGTTTCGTGAGTTTGTTTACAATTTCAATGTCAAGAATAAATATCAAGGTCAGTGACGTAAATAAACACAAAATTCAAGGCGAATCGTGTGTTTTAAATTGCACTTTTGATTCTTTTTAGATGACTTTCTTCGTTAACTCTTGATAAATGATCACATACAGTTCACGTCTCTTTAAGGTAACTTGAAAATTGTTTTCGAGATGACTGCGATGATTTTAAAGTCAAAGTTATTTAATTTGACATTAATAACACGGAAACAACTTATTACCGCTGATTACAGCGGTATTAACACGATCCAGCGTACGTGGTTGAAATTTAAATTTATTTGAAAATGATTTAATGCATCGAGATACATTGCATTGCACCTGGCACAAGTACTATAAAGGTGTCCTATATATCTCCTCCAAACTCAAATTTATCGTACACATTTACACGTAATCGGATTCAAAGTACAAAATTATGCCTCGGCTTGTTTGAAATGTCCATGTACTCATTATTTTCATCGTATCAATGCGATCGATTAGTACTTGACCAGAAGTCGAAGTTGATCCAATAACGATTTGAAAGACGGATGACGATGCAAATGGGAAGAGCCTCGTTTGACACAATTTATCGGCTGGAGTATTTTGGTTCAACGTTATGATATATGTTGGAAGATCATTTTTAGCGAAGTCACTGCGTCTCGAGGCCATGCCCGAATAGGAAATCGGCGATTTCGTTCTTCTTTCCCCTCTCCTCTCGGCTGCTTCTTTTCTTGACATAGAAATTACCGATCTAGCTTTGGGATATAGACAGATGCAGCGACGGGATATGTCGTAATGCCTAAATAAATCAGTTCATCCGGACCAGGTAGACAGACAGGCATCTATGCGCAGTACCATGGTGTCCATGCATTGTATTGCGTATGCAGCACAGAGGTTCCCAAACAGGCTTACAAATGCCGCCAAATATTTCTTGCTTGAAAATAATTTTCAATTTCTCTTTTGTTCTTATGGGAACAGTTAGAAAATCTGTTACATAAATTTCTTTTTCTATTAATCAAATTTTATACAAATGAATTTAATTGATAATATTATATTTATGAAAATTTTGTTTTAGTTTGTTATGTAAATAGAATTAGGCTAATAATTGCAATGTTGTTTGGCTGTTATTGAAAAAGAAGTTGGACATAATGCAAGAGTAAGCAATCTCTTTTTTATTTCTCTCCAAAGCCGAGTACAAAAAAGTTTGGTCTCCGTATTATTTGTAGGTGAGAAAGGTTAATAACACAGAAGGGCAAATGTGATTAGGCATCATGGTTCAAACGTGACGGAAAATCCGATGATTGTGATTCTTTGCAATTCGGAACGGTTTATTGTCGTCTGAGAAACCCTGGCTGGGCTAGCTCTTTCGTCGCGGGATCGTTCGTCTACCTGACGTTTTGGCTTTGGGCCGACTCTGCTTTGGTCCGAAGCATGTTCGGAAGCAAAAGATGTTATCTACCGAATGCGACCGAATCTGTGTCGATCGCAGGATGTTTTTCTGCTTGACGAATGGCATTGGCTCTGTGATTTCGCTTTTACTGCTATATATTATGGTTCTGGAATTCGCGAATTTCGATATTTACAAAGGACAGTTTCGGCGAAGTATTTTATGGCAGTCAACGATTCGATGAATTTGGAATTCGTTTATACTCGAATATGGTTCATGGGCATAATTTATAGTCTTGATTTATATAGATTTTGTAATTGATATTTATATTTATTGAATATCAGTCAATATATAACATAATCACCACATAAACAACTATTTTACATTTTGCAGCGTTTTTATAAAAACAGTCTTCTAAGTAAATCCAACCCATTAAGTAGTATTTATGTTTTCGCGTATTTTATATTCACATTTAAAGTACATACATCTTTGTAATCTTGCGCTACATCGTACTGAAAGCCGGTAAAATGTTTTTCATAAAAATGGTGATATAAAAAAATACCATATGTATATACTATATTATATAATAAAATATGGTATGAAATATTCTATTCAGAAAAAACATCGTTCACAATGCATAATTTCATTAAGAACTTCAATATTTGATTACCTTTCATATTGATAAGATCTCTCTGAAACATTGTTAAATACAGTGTTTCAATGCACAACCAAGTTTTTCAGCTGAACTGAGATGAATCAAAGACAAAATTCGCCCACCGATTGACATCTACAAACGACGAAAAATATAAAGTGTATATAAATATATCTAAATATGTATGTTGCAGTGCATATTGTAGCAAAGCTGCAAGCAAGCTTTGATCTTTCGTTGAGATCTCGCACGCAGTTCGATGCCATGTGTGAGCGACAAACAGTGGCAAAGGCAGCTGCAACTTAGTGACACGCGTCCATTGTCGGGGGGTCTCGTGGCATCGAAAAATGAAAAATTGTTGACGGCCGTTCACCTGGGCGTCGCTGAAAAATCATTGCTGAGAAAACGTGTACATAGAAATCCGAGCGCGGATTGTTCGAAAAATAACACCGCACCTTTTTCGAGTTGCCTAACGCGAAGCTTGAGGTCTTAAGTCGCACGATTATTGATTAATCCAATCGTACAATTCATCATCGTCAGTATTCGATTTCGCTTTCTCTATCATGATTTTCGATTCGAATCCGATGCCGAGCCAAAACAAGACTGCGCTTGTCGGCTTTACTTTTCCGCCCGCCTTCTTTCTGTCTATATCTTTTTTAGGCTTGAATATTCTAATAGACCTTTGCTAATTCCCAGGTAGCTGTTTCCGAGTATAGATGAATAGGAATAGTTCCGAGAGAGATTTAAACGTCTGGGACTTGTCTGGCGACAGTGCTTACGATGATCTATTAAATATACGATCGCGAAAATCGTAGACTTTATGTACCTACAATTTTTATCGTAAATCGATATAATATGTATGTAGAAAAGAATATTACGTATACAGAACCACGAAAAACGTCATTACTTATGGATAAACACCTTTTGCTTTTTATTATTCAAAATATTTTAGCGCTTTTCATTAAAAGAAAATCATGCAGACATTGAGTGTTTTTTGTGTAAAATCGTAAACGAACTGAAATAAAACACCCAATAATTCTATCAAAAAATTTCGTACAAAAACATAAATTTGCTTTATATAAATAAATTTTATTTTATTTTAATTTCTAATAAACGAAAAAATCAACTTTATTTTAAATAATAAATTCTTATGAGTTTAAGTTCCTGTCCTTCAATAAAACTTTTTCGTTTCCTGAGATTCGAACAAAGACCTTAAATTATGAAACCAGTGTACGACCAACTAAATTATACTACTATATTAATTATAAATTTATAAACAACATTTATCCCATAATGTTTGATGTATTATAAGTATAATAATTACAATATTTTTTATAAAAACTAAATATACATGCGCCTCTTAACAATAAATTTATCTTGGATTAAGTGAAATTCATTATTTAAATATAAAATATATTTTATTATTTACCTAAATAATAAACCATATGTTATTAATTTCAGACAATATTTTATGTCAAAAACATATAGAGTGTAAAATTAATTTATTATAAAATTAATTTAATAAAAAAAAAGGAATTGATTTAAATAAATAATCATTCATTTTAACATAATTTCATTCAATTTATATTACATCCATAAAGATAAACTAACGCATTTTATATATAAAATAAGCAAATTTTTAATATTCTTTACTTCTCGGTATATCGATACAATTTCAATATCTTTATATGTTTCTACGAATATCTCAAGGACGTGCAATTCATAATTAAAATAATGATATATAAACAAAGTTTTAACGTTTGCAGAAAAAGACAAACTAATTTATCAAGTACTTTTTATGTTATGAATAGTTATTTCGTGTTAACTTGTACATATTTATTCTTTGTTTTTAGTTGAAATATTATGTAAATATA
>JABFQD010001529.1:0-17999 GCA_022817045.1 Psix sp. ZL-2020 | reverse complement strand
ATTCTGTAAATTGTAAATATTGTGTATCATTATATTTAATTATATTATGAATAGTACATTATTAGAATGTGCAATTTCGTGTACAATTTTTTTAAGTCTATGGTGATACGTAACATTGGAAAAGTTCCGATTTTGTTAACCAGATTTAAACGTTTATAAAGTGTATAATTTAATAAATAAAAACTGAGACTAAAAAACAAAATAATTTATTTAGTGATTAATCACAAATATTAATGTTGAATATATTTTCGTGCATCCCTGTCAAAAAAGACATATTTTAACAGTGAATATTCTTATGTAAGTCGGTAGACAATTACAAATATTTGTTTAATGTTGCTCATAAATAAAATATCACAAGTACAAAAATAACATAAATTTTAGTCCAGATAAAAGTGAGTGTTATTTTTCTTTGAATGTTCTGCACAGCAGGGCGTGTTTGATCGTTAAACTTGAAAAGGTACAGACGGCACCCAACGCAGGTACCAAGATTACTCAGAATAATTTCGAGGACAGCTTGTTAGTTGTCCACTAGATGGCGTCGCACGTCCCATTTTCGAAGCCCTCTAATTAAGAATTACTCAAGTTTCTCATTTATTAGTTGTATATTCAATCATTATTTATCCATCGTTTATTTTTTTATTCTATAAATTCAACATTCAACAAATATAGTTGATCGATCAGATGTAATTTACAGGTAAACAATTTGAATTTCTATAAATGATTCAAATTATCCGTTTAAAAAAGAAAAATCTTGATAATTGAATTCGATAATCATGATTAGTAGCAGGTGTTCCATCGTGCAGATCTGTAGCGAAATCTTTGTTCAAATCATATTCAGAAAAGAAGTAGCAAAGTTTGTGCCGGCGCAATTTGTTAAATGATACAAACGTTTCCGTGTTTGGGTAGCAACAAAGTTAGAGCAGTCGCAGTAATTCAAGTACAAAACACTTGGAATAATGAAAAGTAAGACGACAGGGAGAGCAAAAAAGGAGGTGCGCACTCGTCACCTCAGCGCAGTCATCTTTTCGTAATCAAAGAGTTTGAGGTGGCGGCATTCATCAGCGCTTTTTACTTTGCATATAACAGTCAATGAATATACCGCGCATATAAATGCAAAAGTGGCGCTGTTTAATTAAACTTGCTCGATAGAGCAACGAGCAGTTCAGGTGAAAAGTTTCGATGCTGAACAAAAAAGTGGCCGGAAACTTTTCGCGGCAGAGAAAACGAGCGTCTTAATTTCCCTTTTTTTCTATAATCTACATCTTCTAATGTAAATGTTCAGACACGTCATATAGAGATGTCTCTTCTGTCAGCGAGTGAATCCGACAAAGCGGAAGGCCGGATTTTAACGACATTATTAGGACCAGCTAAGCAAACAGGAAAGGCGCTGCTCTTTTTCGAGTCCGAGAAAACTCGACATGCGCACTATATTGTCCTTTTGTGAGCAAACTGAGTTCGCGGAAAGATGTTTTGTTATGGCCCGATCATTTTGATATTCCACTAGAATGTAACCTTTTGATTTCGCATTTTAAATGGGATCCAGCGACCCTGCGGCGAATTATTAATGTAAATCCGGTCAGAGTTAATTCTCAGGTCGAGAAGAATCGGTCTAAAGTTATGTAAAAAATAGAGGTGTTGAAAAGGTCGTCGTGTATTCGTTTTCAACGTCTGGAATTCGCATCATCGGTGATTATGGAAAAACGACGCTAGGGAAGAAAAAATGCTAGTGATGGCTTTTCGGTATTCGTGGCAAGTTGGTTGAGAGCATAAATGAAACTCGAGAGTGTTTTTCTAAGTAAGAATCTCGTCTGGCGAGAACGGTCGAAAACATCTGTGTCGGTGCAATTTCATTGGCTACTTATGTTGGCAGATCATTTTTTCGGGCCACACCGTTCTGAGGTTCAAAGGTCTACCTTGGTATGGAAAAAGAAAGACAATGTGCACTAATTCAAAACACCGGTTCCGAGCGATAAAATTTTAAATCACTTCCTGTGATTGAGGTTAATAAAGGAAGAGACAATCGTCTTGAAATAAAGGGTAATCCTGTTTTAGTATCACTGGTGTCGCTGTTATTGAAAGGCTTTATTAATAGAACGGAATGAAAGTTTGTGGGAGTTAAATATAACTTGAGAAAAGAAAAAAAATTTAGAATTATATTTTTTCAGATTCTTGAAAAATGATTTGTCTGAGATTTCATTTTATATTGTTTTTTTTTTACTAATGAATGATGATTCAAGATAAATAAATATCGCGACTTTTGCGATTAATATTTTCACAAATGGGGTGCGATGTTGGTAAATACTATAAACCAGGAAATGTTGGTAAACACTCGTGCATATTTCTGATAATTATTTGTCGAGCATGTGCAAATTTTCATAAAACAGAAATACTACGTTGACTTTATTCGGATATCAACTCATGCCAAAGTAAACTTTATTTATTCGTATAATTACACGATACACCATAACGAGCTAAATGTGCCGTTTTATTATTTAAAATATGTTCTCTGAGATGTGTTTATTTAATTTGTTGCTTCGTAAATGAACTTAATTGATAGACAGTTTTGTTTGTCCCGCAATATGATGAGAATTGATATGCACTGAATCGAATATTCTTGGCTTCAATCATCCGCTTGGCAAACACTTATTTATGAATGTTAAAATTTCTTGTCAAATCATAAATTCATCGATTTATTTTGCGTGACATGCTTTGGCAAAGAATTATGTTCTTATAATCACTATAATTTATAAAGATTTTTAAACGCTGAATTTAAGCTGCATTGTTTGAATTGAATTTTCGATATAGAACACTTGATGCGAAATAAATCTAAAATATTATTTGTTAAATCGTAATTTGTTATAGAATAGACATTTTACTGTCTGAAATGTAACCTTAAAATATATAATATTTCTATATTTTAGTTATTTGTGTGTGTTGTAAAGCGACATTATTTGAAACAATTTTAATATTTTATATAAAAAAATTTCAATTTCGTATAGAGTAATAATATTTTTGTAATGGTATATTCACATACTGACAGACATCTCATGTTGTATTGGATCAATACAGTACTTTTTCCTAATAAGATTTTATGCGGTAAATATATACAAAGAAAACGAATAATTTCATGGCTTTTAACTTTTTAGCGTTACAAAAAACTAGAGCAAACTATTGAATTTCTTTGAAGATTGGAAAAGGCCTGATTCATTGGGAGCGTTAATTCGAATTTGAGCCGCAAGTGAATTTGAAATCAAACACTTAGTCAGATGTGAAATGCTGTTGAACAGAAGGAAGGTATCATTCAAGCCTAACATGAATGCGTAAAATCAAACAATTAATTAGTTCACGGACCATTTGATTGGACACATATTGACAGACGGCAAAAGACGATGCCTTGGAACAGAAAGTGTGCGTGATTTACAAGGCTCGCCTGACAGAAGCGAATCGTTACAGAATATCTGCGACTGAGAAAGTTAGCGTGATAATTAGGCATCGTGTGCAATTATAGGTCAGAGTGGACTTTCCGTAAGTTGCTTGATTATTTGCATACGTGATAAGAATGTTTGCGGCTTTTGTTAAGCTCGATGGACACGATATATGAGTGGCTTCTGGTGCACGACAGTCGACTTCCCTGCCGCACGTTGGTCGAATAATCACATTTTAATTGATAAACAGTTTTTGCTGCTGATTTTTTCACGCAGCACATTATAAAGCTACACGGTAAAGTGATAAAAATGTTCGTAGTAATTCATATAATTGGGGAACAATTTCAAATAAATACACTTAATTTTACATAATTGCCTGCTATATTCGTTAATGAAGAGAAAAGCTTTATAACATCGTAAAAGTCCGCACAAAGAGTAAAAAGGCGAATCTCTCTGCAGGAGGAAATTGTATTAAAATATTTTAGGGAGGCTTCTGGGTTCTAAATGGAATGTCTTACTTAGAAGTTAGTTTTTTGCAATTAATATTACAGATAAAGATAAACGTAGCGATTTTGTTTTATGAATAAGTTGAATATGCTCTTTCTGTTTATCGAGTATTCATGACTCGTATGAAACTGTGCATACTTTTCGAAAATCAACTTCAAATTACAACGTCAAATATCATATATCTCAGAGAAACGAAATACAAAGTTACAAATATTTTCGAGAAAGACTTTATACCCCAAACCGATGGCGCTGTGTAATATGTACACACGCTTCAGCCGAAAAGTTTCCAGACAGTGGATATTAAAACTCTTATATACGACTCGCAAATTTTATGTCTGAATCAAGTATTAAAAATGCGTTTGAAACTTTGTCTCCTAAAAAGCTATATTTGTGGTTTGATTGTAGTTGAACGTATAAATTATTAGAGGACTGAACAAAGTTCAGCTTATGCGAAACTAGACAAAGTTACGGCGCATTCAATAAGAAAAGAAGTATCAAGTAATTAAGTCGTTAAGTAAGAAAACGTCCAATATCGAAAAAAGTGGCATCGCCGAGTCAGTTGAGCGATAAATTATTTTTTGGCCGCGCAAGTTTAATGAACAATCGCAGAGTGAAGACTCGGCAGCCTAATTTACGATTTGCCAAATTGTAATTTTGCGAAGAAAATAATTATTCAGATATTCCAATTTAAAATTTCATACATACGAAAAATAATGCCCTGAAAAAATCGTAATTTATATGCAAACAGTTTCAGCAGTATAGATTGAACGACACGTCTATCAGTGGGTAATAGTAGGGAAGCGGATTTTACCTTAATGAAGCTTGATACAAAGACATCAAGAATCTGGTTGTGTTGGCTATAGAAAGATCGCGCGAGTGCACTGGTAGCTAAGCGTGTGTTGTGTCGTGGTGCATTTCACTGAAATTGCCTTACTACGCCGCTTCTACGAGCGACCAGCCAAACGAGAAAAATGAGTTTAACACGTCGAGTGCCAACGCCCAGTTAACTGGACATACGGGTTTGCGGCGCGGTACACGCCTAGTGGAACTGGACCTTTTCAATATCGCATTCTGTTGTTTTCTTTGATCCGAAATCGGTCTGCGAGATAATGCGAGACGAGTCCGAGAATTAAACAACTCCATTCCGTGTTGTTAATTACCGGTCCAAATCGCGTTGCCGCGCTCTTCATTTTGCATTTTTTCGAAATCCATTTCTTGCCACAGCCTAGGCGTTCAATATACCTGACATACTCACCATAGCTACACCCAGAAATCAAATTCGCATGAATCACCACGAAAATAAAATTTATGATTACATTAAAAAAAAAAAAAAAACTATACGTACATTTTGATAAATATAATGTCTATGGTAAGAATTACAATATACATTGCAAAAATGTAAATTTATGGTAAAAACTACGATTACGGTTACAATTTTTATTTCAGTAACTAAACAATATAAATTGTAAAAGCTATGATTTACACGGTGAAAATATTGAATTTGTAGATACGAACTCGTCAGATGTCATTTCAACTCACGATTGTTTTATTGAAACAATGCTGGGAATATTTTTTTCGCGATGAGTAAATTGAATTTATAAGTTGTCTCAGTACGTTAGGAAACTGAAGCTTATCTCGCTAATTTGAACGCAAACTTTTCCGCTTGTATAGTTCAAATTCAATAGCACTAATGAGCAGCTTCTTTCAGTAGGATAATTAAAGAGAGTTTAAGCGGATAATATGATGTTGGTTTTTGGCACGTTGTTCATTGATTCACTGTTGCGTCGAGATCACTCCTTTAGCAATATAAATGTGCCGTCCGATCGAAGCATCGGTTTCATTGAAAGGATAATGCAGTTGTTTGTGCAAAATTGATAGGAATATTGTCTCTATTTTTAAACACGCCCGGAGCGACATCTTAGTATGGTGATTTATTCATTTAAGCGAATAATCAAAAGCTATGTGAAAAGAAGTCAACAGCGCTTGTGTTCTCATTTTTTCCAGTTAATTTCGCAAGTTAAACCTTTGTGCAAAGTACGGTCATTATTCATACGGTGCGTTTTCATGAAATTCGATGCTATCGAAAAAATTTTTCGCTCACTTAACACGTGTCCTCTGTTGTAGTGAAAATTGGTTGCACTGAAACATTTGTCATACTTGTAACAAGACGTACATGTACATAGTGATGTAATGTGTAAAAAAATTCAAACACATACTGAAGAACAAACTGTGTTATCGTCTGAAAAAAGTTTCAATTACTTGAAACAAGTTTCATTTTATTTGAAATTAATAAAAACATGGACGAACGTAAAAAACGGAAGTTTATTAACGTGTAAAATAAAAATTCTGTTAACGCGTTTATTCTATGTTTCATTTTCCAATTGAACGATTACTGTAAGTATACACAGCGTGACCTTTTTTAATATCCGCACTATAAATATATATTCCTTTTACATATCGTAATCTTATATATTTCATAATTGCATTATATTCTCCAAACGATAAATTACGAATACAACAAATCTTTTATTTATAATAGCGTCCGTATAAACCGCAAACCATTTTCTCAACAATTATAGAAATAACGTTTCCGTGCAGGAACGACAAGATCTGGAACATAAAGCGCATTTAATTTTTATTGAAGCGTAAAATCGCTCGTTATCCGACGTATCTATAATTCAGTTCGACGAGTGCATTCGAAAAGTGTGCGGCCGCATCGTTCTCGATGGTATTTCTCGGAGATATGTTTTCATGGTTAACGAGTTGAGGACTTGCGCGAATCAGTTGCGCATTGGGAACTTTGAGTCCGATCGTAATTGATAAAACGCGAGGATCTTTCGGGTGACCCCGATAGCAGCTCACTAAATGCCGAGATACGTCATAATGATTATCGAGTTGGAAAAAGGGTGAGAAGAGGTATGAATTTGATGGGCGTAAAGCAGCAGCGCAGGTGAAATATTCTCGAGGCACCTGTATCCTCAACAAAAGAGAACTCCCGACGAAACAGTTAAGGGACTTTACTTTTTAATGCGCACACCTTCAATAGACCCGGTGCCAATTCTATTTATGTGATAAGACGACCGGATGATGAGCGCGCAGGCGCATCTTTATCGCGTATTCTTTTATGCCGACGACTATCGCCGAAGAAATGCTAATCGGTTCGGAATTTCAGTGCCGGAGTTTGAAGGTGTTCTGAAATTTCCATTAGTGTATGCTCGTTATCTAACTTTTCGTACACTCGTTAAGCAAATGAAAAATGCGCAGCGCGCGCCTTATCTTGAAGCCGGAGTGCGTACGCGCCCCGAAGTCAAAATTCATTTTCATTAATTACGAATGTAATCAACGACACTTTATCTATCGTGATATCACTTTTTTATTGGGCGAAATCTGTTAATTCAATTAGATTTAATTTCATGGTCGTGTTCTTTGAATCGCAATATTTTTCTTCTCATTCTCGAGCAGAAGAGAAATGTACACGTTTATGATAGCAATTTTAATGTAGTGACAATAATGTTCTGGGATATCTCGTGGTCGAGGTTTGGTTGCCGGGAGATAATGCGCTATTGGGCAATACGGAAAAGAGTAATTTACATGCAAAATGATTTGGAGAACAACGGAAATGGAGCAGTAGAAGTTGGCTGAGTCGGGCGATGATTTTTGCGAGAGTTTCAAAAAGTTAAACAATTGCTATGTGTATATGTAACTAGATAAACGCGAAAATGGCTCGACTATAAAAAAAAATGTCAGTGTCAGCTGCAGTAAGCTCTGTTCTTGATTATGAATGATTTTTACAGAGACGCACTTTTGCGAAAGTACCAATTAACTTTTTCGCATAATGTCTTTGAGATTGTCATTCCGGGATTCTCCCGAAAGTTACGCAAACAGCATAATATAATATGTATGCAGCGAAAAAGAACGGAACAAGTCTGAACTTTAACTTCGAAACAAATGTGAAAGTCTTTTTTGCCCTCTGTCGGAATAAATATGTGATTAAGTTTAGCGAACTTCTGCGCAAAAACATCAACAGCGTAAATATTGTGTATACATTTTTTACAGACAAAATATGTATCTTGAGACTGTACGATCTCAGTAAGTTTTCCTAGCTAATGAATGATCCTTCATTAGGCCTGTTGGAGATGAATAATGTTTAATGGGACTACAAGCAAATAGAAGTCGGCGGTCCGAGTCTAGACCTAGGATATCTTGATAATGTGTTTTTTTCGATCATAAGCAACACTTACTGTCGCCAGAAAAGCAAAAACGAGTTTTGGAATGGCTTAATATACCCAAACTGGGGAAGTCATTTTTCATTTTTTTCGCCAGGTGCGCCTCCGTAGGTTATAGATTCAAAGCTTATCGTAATTTAGAAAGACAAGACTTTTTAATGACTTTACCGACATCAAAGAAACGTTTCCCGAATTTCTGATTAGCATAATTTCAACATCTCTTTTTGTTCCACTGCGACTCTGAAGAATATATTTGATTTACTTTACATTACAATTATTTAATGTCGACGAAATTGGAGACTGCATTAATTCCTCTTTTTCAAAATGTTGCATTATTATAATTTAACCCTGTGAAGTACCTGAATTTAAGAGTTACAATATTTTAATGTGTGCATTCAAGAGAATAAGCACAGGATGACGAACTTCTCGAGTACACTCAACCTCGAAATTTAAACAATTTTCGATGTTTGACAATTACAGTTTTCAATTTCCATTTACAGATCAGAGTGGCTTTTATGTTTTATTTGTTACTTCGATAATACATATTTAAGTTTCATGTAAAATGCTTTTAAATCCAATTTTTATTTCCCATATGATAGTTTCATTTGTTAGCTCACATTTTTCCCATTTTCATTTTAGTCGAAATATATATGTTCTCACTTACATCCTTAAAGCAATTTGATTTGAAATCAAACTACCCATGCTGATAATACAAAATTGGTTTTTATGATAATTTCTTCTATGTAAAACTATTAGGTGGAAAAATTTTTCTGAATTGTGTATCGAATCTTTAGGTTAACCTAAAGGATCAAAAAACTTGATTATACAACAGTATCTCTACTATGCGCGTATTCGTTTGGAAATCATATTATGACATACTTGAAATACTCTTTTGAAGAAAAATGTCCGATGCAGTTTGTATTCTAAAACTCTCGAACAAACATAACTTTTGTCCAGAATTCAAAAACGAAACAATCAAATATTTCGGCACTGAGGATGATTGTGACGAAGAATGTCGTTAGATTTGGATATTTCTGTAAATAATATAAAATCGACGACTTCGACAAAAATGTAGTCGAAAAATCCATGTCAAAACGCTCCCCAAGATTATCTGCTAGTTGGGACCATTTTGACCATTCACTCGAACAAGATTTAATTGCGTGCTTGACTAAGCCGGGCACTCATAATAATCTGTCAATTCTTTTTGCGCCTGCGAGACAGGGCGGAAGAATAGCGAGATAGGGGAACAGGATTTCATTAAGGCTCCTCCGTGAATTAGCAATTTAAAAACTGGTTTAGTATCACCAGGAGACGAGGGTCCCGACGTTGTCCCCGGTCCAGCCATACTCACCAAGTCCGAGGGGGAAACGCGGAAATTCTCAGACTCTGTTACCAAGTGGAATGCGATTCGCCTAGGGGAGGACAGTTCGACGATCTTGACTCCATAACTTCTTTGAAGTATCAATTACAGAAAAATCCTTTTTATTACTTTTATCTGCAATTCGCTGGCACTTCTTATTTTAATATCGACTCATTATGATCAAGGACGCGCAATTATTCCTGCAAATAGCCCTGTACCAAAGTCAGGTTTATCGTTGAAAAGAAAACTCCGCTCAATTGCTCTTTGGATTTGAACATATTTTATCGATTATAAATTGTACTTATTTCGAGTTATCTCATTTCAAATATCTCTGCATTTATAAGGCAACACAAGTTTTTACCTTATATTTGAACGTTAAACATTTGCATTTATTGTGGGCAATCATATATATAGCTATATACATCCTTTATGTTTAAGATACTTTTTATGGATGTTTTTATGAATATTTTTATAGCAATTCATGAAATGATTTGAACTCAAAATACGAATATACGTAATACACTTTGTCATCAATATCTTTTATGAAACGCATTTTTATAAAGTAATTTTCATCCCAAAAGTGAGGTTATATTTTCCTGAATATTCGTGAAAATATCTAGTATCCCATAATAGTAAAATAATCCCTTCACTTTTTTGAATTATTATTAATTTTCTTTCAATATTAATAACACATTAATCATCACGTTAAAATATCTTTAGAATTTCATTTTGTGGTAGCATAGCTGATTACTAAAGTATACAGTCTTTATTTACACGATTCAACGAACATCAGAATGAAATTATGACAACGACCCTCGGTGTATCTCGTGCCGATTCATTAACAACGGCGTAACGACGTTGGTGAGAGTGAGAGCTATACTGATAGCTCTATCCTAGTTGGTCGATTGTTTTGCGCCGGAAGTCAAACTGGTATAGGCGTTCAATATGACACACGCATCGTTAAAAGATACTTATCTCACTTACGACCAATGGCAAATGGGTCATGAAAATGTGCGACAAAAACGGCTAATCGATTTCTTCTGCGAGCATCTTGAGCGTCAATGAATTAGTCATTTATGATTGATTGCAAGAGCCACGTAACTTTAATTTTCTAATTACTAAGACCGTTATAGGTTTTCGCGTATTTTTAGGTACCGTCACAAATCCAGTGGTGTCTCGTTAGAGCTGCATCGTGGGTGTCCGGCTCGAAGGACCGTGATCAAAGAAGTCTGAATTAATGCTGCTAATTGATGGTACGTGTGTGTTGGTTTCTAAAGAAATCCAATACAATGCTCTGCCTCGAAGGCCTTAAATTTAACCTCACATTTTACACTTTTTTCGATTTTCACTTTCTGTCGTTTCAATCTTTCTGATTTTTCACGCATCTGTCAAGTTTCTCGAAGTTTGTGAAATCACATTTGCAAGGTGTTTACTGCATCCTGTTATCTTTTTGCAAGGTGTCTCAACTTTTTTTACAAAATAATTAAGAGCTTACGACATGTCAGCTAATTAAGAAATGCGTTCGAGATTAAGTTGTTCTGCGATGTCAAGAGTTTGTCTGTGCCTGAAAAAATGCTACTTTCTCTTTCCTAAAAGAACGATTATTCTTCCAGAGACATTTGTATATTTTGCATTGTCCGTGTAATTCAAACTAATCACTTCTGTAAGTTGCAAGTCTTTGTTGTTGCGTGATAAAAGTAAAGAAGTGTCCAAATTTGTTTATAACCCTTTATTTGAATGAACGAACTGATTAAATATATGCCAGATTTATATCTGCCACCTGTTGAAAAATGTCTCGTAATTTCAGGATCGAATTTTCATTTTTTATTTAGAACATCTGCATGTGAAAGCTGTAGTAAATGTAACAAAATGTCAATTTATACTGACATAAAAATGTGGAGTGATTAAAGCTAGCTGACAACCTGAAAGGTTTTAAAATGATTGATTATTTTTATTGTACAACATTCCAATTAAATTCTCTTAATGTGAGTTTTTAAACAAAAACAATTTTTCAACAAAAAAGTACTTCCTCCATCATTCAGTTATTATGAAGTACAATTTTACAGATATTTACGGACAAATAAAATTCATTCCGTCCCGAACAATATCTAAACTGCATTTCATTTATATCATACATATCTTCTAACTCTAAATAAAAAATAAAGATTTTCTATTTATCCACCAACAGAATTATAGGCAACGAAACTTTGGATACAAAAATAAACGATGTAACAGAGAAAGAAAGATAAATGCTGTAGATGAAAAAATGCAGCAAAAACTATATTCATTTTTATTTTATTATGTATATTACAGTTATCATTTACAAAGACTGATCCTATAATACTAATTATTGTCATCGTTACATTGAACATAAAGATTGAAAAAGAAGCCTAACGGAAGGGAAAAAACTGAATTATCAGTTACGTCTATAAAATAGAGGATAATTATATTTGAAAATTACTTTTTCTTATGGATTCGAGTAAATTGATATTTTTGCATAATTACCCGAAAAACGATAAATAATATTTAATAGTAGAACCGTACAACCGTTTCTGGTTTACCTAATTATATATATTTATTTGATATACATATATACAAGTTATTTTACAACAAACGTGACAGGGTTTCCTTCTCCGTTTACCACACTTAACATCTACATTATGGAAAACTAACGACCATGCAAAGGTCACCAGATTTTCATTTGAATCTCGTCCATTCACAATTATTTACGGAGAACTTCTGAAAAAGCGATCCAACGAGACCGCGGCTGAGTCTCCTAAAAGAATGTTATGCAAAGTAAATTTATTAGCTTTTACACACAAAAAAACCTAATAATTCGACTATCCATAACATATGTGGCAGTGAATTTTAAAAACTTTCCTACAACATCTTAAACCTCACATGACATGAAATGGCCCATAACTTATATCTTATAATTATGTTCTGCCAAATTGGCGTACAAGTTGAAAATTCGTTTTCTCATCCAATTTCCAACGAATTGTTCAAATGCCCTCTGACAACTTAATATTCGCATAACTCAACGACAATTTATTTATGTGTTCTCATTCTTTGTTACATCATCATCATCATTAAAACGTAATGAAACATTCCAATGAACATCGTTTCAAATTTTTTGTTCACGTCTACTGTGAAATCCAAATCCCTTACATTTGAATCTACTTTTAAATGTCAATAAAAAAAATTCATTCATAACTTGTGAGAAATCTCAACAGTTTTCCATGCCCGACCTGTCATCACCCAGTTACTTGAAAACTGAAAATGGTTGTAATCAAATTCCGAGAATCAAAATGAAAAGCGTCGTCCGGTTATTTGTAAAGTGGAATTAGTGGAGCGTCTAAATCTCTGGAGAATAGTTTTAGTTTAACTCTTAGCAAGCGAAGGAGAGTTGAAACCGGTGAATGACAAGGTTGCGATACGCAGAAACACAAACTTGAGTATCGCGTCGAGACTAGCGAGCCTTGACCGTACCCCGTGGGTGTCCACTGGGTCAGGAGTCATTGGGGGCTGGTTCGCACTGGGTCACGGCGGATTCCAGGCAGCGTTTCCAATTTTGAGAAGCGAGCCACCGGGGCAGAAGAGGCCCGCACGCGCGTCAAATTAGCTCCGCTGGCTGCAACTTTGACCGTGACGAGCAATAAATTATCCTCCTCCAATTTAACCCCCTCGTAAATAACACACGCAGCTTTCTTAGCAGCAAAACTTTAATGGCGGGTCGAAGGATGCGTCTGCGACTGAAAAGGGATTCCTAATCTAACAAAGAAAGACTCAGTGAGATGATTGGGCAAGGAAAAAACGGATGAATTTTTTTACGGAAAGTGAACAAAATCGTCGATTTGATTTATAATGGAAAGTCTGATGTCGTAAAAAATGAGAGTTTATGAATGCCGAATAGAAAAATTCCATCTGACTTTTCAAAGTGCAAGGGTTGGCGACGTCTTCATGTTTCAGAGAAGCACAATTACTATTCGTCTTGCAACATATTAAATTTTCGTTTCATTACGTCGTTAGAAAGGAAGGGAAAAAAGGATCTTGTATTACGGTTCAGGTCGCTCGTATATCTCGCATAACTCGAGGCCCCTTTTTTTTCATCTTGCGTTAAATCTTGTTTTGTTCCAGGCGCACCGACAAAAATTTCGTTCTTGCGAGAAGCGACTGTCACTATCTAGCACACGACGATTGGTTCCCGTTTCAACTGCCAACGTACTGCACGTTATAAAATAAATTGCCCCCGTGGTTATAAATCGCAGGTGCTTTGTGGTACCGCTGAGTCTATGAACATGCTCAGATCATAACGAAAAAAAAAGATTCTCCCCAAGAAAAAGCGCCTTTTTCTACAGTAGCCGGATTTTATAATTTAGGTATTTTGACTTTTCTCATTTTTTGAATTGAAATCCCTATATTTTTTGCAGTGAACTTAATGTCTCTGGTAAGTAACGTGTGAACGTGACTTTCCGGAAGGGATCGTGTATGTAATGACAACAATAAGAATCAAATATGAATGGTAATATTTCAGATTTTATGAGATGGAAGATTTTTTGAAAATGTGTCTCTAAAATTTATCTATTTTTGTATGAGCCTTTAGTGCAGTTTATTTTCAACTTTTCTATCAACTTTTTAAGCTCTGTCAGATTTTATGATGCATCATGAGTTTTGAAGCGTTTTAAATTTACTGAAGAATGCTGTCATCTAAAAAATTGTTTATTCTGTTTATAAAAGAAAAACGGAATAAATTAATTTGCATGTACCATTGAATATTTTCAATGTGATTATTTTGTTACGTTTGAAATTTATTTTCACTAAATGAATAAAATTCATATACTCTATCACTGTCGTTAAATTTCAATTTTACTTTAATTAAATAACTAGTATTCATACATTACTCTTGTTGATAGTTAATTATTTTTATTTGTAATAGCAAGCGGTCTCATTTTATGGACGAGTTTTAACTAAATCTATTCAATTTTACAAATAATTATTTGTTTTGTTGACATAACTAATAACGATTTAGCGTGTAAAACAGTGTTGATATCATTAATTATTGTAATTGATTTATTTGAGCATTATTCATTTGACACTAAAACATACATTCAAATGAATATATTTATTCTGCTTTACATAAACTGAAATATCCATCAATTATTCACCTGAACCATTAAAAATGTTCTAAATCAATGTGATTTTCATACTCAACAGTATACTGTTTACACCAACACATCACTAAACAATTGATTTCTCATGACAATAAATCGTATGATTTTGCATAATTGGATCCCACCCTGAGCTCAATCCAGATAACTCTGCCTGTACAGTTATAAAAACAGTTTCGAGCAAAACTCATCAATCACCTTAACTCTTTGACATTCCAATCTCGTAATTCTCGGTGACGCTTGTGCGCGTTTCCTGGCTGATAACTATCTCCCCAATTTTCATGTACATCCTGCTGAGTGTTAAAGCTCCAGTATTTAACAATCGGTATCCAGCGCAGAAAATCGGAATTCGTGATTGCAAGTTATCTAACGAATTCATAGTTTCAAAGCAAGTCTTGTCGCGAAAATGCGAAAATAAACCTGAGGACATTATCAGTTGGCCAATCCTTAATACAGATGTACATCTCTGCCGCCAAATAGATGGCGCGCTTAACTCTGCGGTGCGATAAACCGGCGTCACGCTGAACTATCTTGATTAAAATCGTCCGCCGAGTGATATTTCGAGGCGGCGACGATTTACTGTTCGGCGTCTGGGGCGAGCGTCTCGCTCGGTCACGCGCGGCGCTTTCACCCAGCTCGTGCCGACTATTGTTTACCGGCGCTTTTCAGCCTCCGGAAAAAAGACGTGTCAAAAGCAACCTATAATTTACGCATTTTCGCAGGACCACTGGGGACAAAGCTGAATATCCGTCAGATGCAACCTTTGACAATAGTCCTCTGACCGGAAGTGGGTCAAGTACGTCCGCGCCAGCCGTTCCAGGTTCTAACTCTCATGCAAATGAAGATCTATAGGTTTCTGGGCATCTGGAACTCCGAGCGTCGCAGCCACTTGCGATGTCTTGTTAGGCAAAAATGCATCAAAGCGGCCTCAACGTAACGGACGCCTGTCACGCGCAACTGTATTTCTCTTCGGACGATACGATTAAACGTTTGCAAGTTAAATTAGCTTGCGACGCTGTTCATTCTTCTCACACGTTTCAGCCAATTCGAATTTCAATTCACTCTGGGAGCTACAATTGTTTCGCGCGGTTATCATAAGAAACAGCCGGCGATATTTTTAGTCCGGGATTATTTTATGTTTGCCGCTTTTCTGTTGAACTTTTCTAAAAAAAGGACTGCGATTGTTTTTCGGGCCATCGGAGCAAGTAAAGGACCTTTTTTTAAACAAATTGTATATTGTGTTAGTTAAAAAATACGCTATTGATAACGGATAAATAGTTTGAATTATTAATAAACTTTGCTTAATAATGTTTTTGATTTAATGAAAGATAAATATTTTGAATGTAGGAGCATCACATCATCTAATAATAATGAAAAATATACAAAATAATCGATACCGGAAGATAAATATTAATAATTGAAAATAATATAACAGAAAGGAAATTTGTAACAAAATTTGGGGTGTGATGAAAGTAACGTCCATAGATTTATAAATCAATAAAATTTATCGTTCGAATTTTTTTTACTTTTTCGTCATGATAAAAATTCAAACTGACGACAATTCATTTGAATAAAGCTTAGATTTCAATTTTCGTATTCGACGACCAGGATAAAACTTTCACACAATAAGCTTGTTTGTCTTAGCGTAGGTTATAAAATAATACTACCCAATTCAACTGAAATAAAGAAGTTGGCTTCATTTATTGCTCTTATTCTTCCAAAGTGGAGAACGGAAGAGTAAGTTAAATCGTTAAATTTAAGGAAAAGTTGGGCAATATTCTTTGCAGAGCAAATCAGTTCATTAATTCGTGACTGAAAAATATGGAAATCAAGCTATCCAAAGTATTGCTTGGAAATATAATTTTATTACCATTACCGAATATTTAATCTCCGGCATATCCAAAACAAAACTCACATAAATTAATTTCGAATTTATGATTGTACTTAAATCTCTTTCACGCAAGTTTCCTATTCGTGGTTCAACACATTTTATTAATATCAATAAACTTATGAAAAGCAATTTCCTGCGGAGCTAAAGAAATTGCCGTCGCACGACAGTTTTGCATCAGATTGCAAAATTATTGCTCTGTGTCGCAACTAGACTTGCAGTCGATAGAATTCAATTAACAAATTCAGCCGATTTGTGGTCATCACACGTAACGCAAAACGGCCAGTACTTTAGCTAATTCGCGGTGTTTCCGTATTCCGGAAGTTTTTCTTACATTCATCCATAACATCGAAGCGATGGTAAACTCTATAAATTAAGCTGCAATATAGCGTAGAGTAAGAGTGTGTACGTGTGTTGCACACGAGGGTATGGAAATACATGCACTGAAATCGGGTTCAGCCAGCAGTTCCAACCTGAGCTGCGTTAAATAATGTGCTTATATAGAGGTTTCCGTGTCTTCGTCTTACTTCCGACCATTCTCCGCGATTCTGCATATATACACTTGATTCGAAACGCTGAGTGTACGAGTATTGATTTTCCCGCCGAACTGCATAATTAAGCGACTGCTACTGAAACACCCGACACTTTTTCTTTTTTTTCTACGTTTTGTTTCTTTTCAGATTTTCGCTGCTTTTTGTTATCCCCTATTCGTTCGGCTCCGCGCAAAACATGTTAATACACTCGGCGCCGTTCCAATAGCTCTCTCGATGCTAAATTGTTGCCAGACCTTTGCCCGAGCCAGCACCAACTTTTGAAATAAGCAACTCGTAAAACATCGCCCCACCAGAAATACCCAAAGTGCTGACAGCTCCATTCAGATTCACGTAGATCCAACCCGTTCCCTGCGAATTCCTAACAGTCCTGTAACAATGTTAAATTCAATTCACATCTTAATATATCAAATGATTAATTTTTAAATTACAAAATTATTTCTCTTCAGTCGAAAATTATTTCAAAACTTGTTTCTTATAATAATTTATTCCCGAAAAACAAATTATTAATGCTGTTTGATATATATATATATATGTATACATGAATTAATTTTTTATATAAAGACATGTCTATATTAAAATTAGCAATGAAAAATAATCTACTCTTCATTAAAATAAACGAGAAATCAAAATGAATAGAAACAGTATTTATTCTAAATTATAATATAATTGTCGTTTAAATAATATATTTATATTTCATTAATATAAAGATCTAATGGTTTTTGATTGATTATAAAAATCGTTTCAAATCTTTATACTAATGAAGCTAATATAAGTAAGAATAAATTAATATTTGCATAATTCATTCTCTAATAAGACGTAATCATTTTATCAATGTACATGTAAAGTCGCAGTCTGTTATATTGAAATATTT
>JABFQD010001528.1:0-18008 GCA_022817045.1 Psix sp. ZL-2020 | reverse complement strand
AATTGTATTGTAGGTTAAATTGTAATTATAGGTAAAATTTTATATATTACATCTGTTTTTTGATTTTTATCTAGTTTATTTTTTCCATTTTTAATATATTTATTTAATTTGTATGGTATACTATTGACTATTTGAATATTTGATTTGTGGAATAAGTTTCTGAATTGTGAATTAAAGCATGTATAATATGGTAATTTAATAAACGGTGGTTTGAACGAAGTTTTTACATGATTTGGTGTTTTTTTTTTTAATATTTTTATTCTTTATTGATATAATGTTCTATATATGCTATTGGATATAAATTATTTTTTAATATGTTTTTAACGAATGCAATGTTGCTTATCTAGTATTTCTCATCAGAAAGTAATATTGCCTTATCTACTAAGTTATAAATCATTGCTATGTTATATGGGATGTATAAATATAAAATTCAAAATTCTACCAGAATTTTTTTTCTTTTTTAACAAATAAAAATGATATTTTCTGGAATTTTAAATTTTTTCATTAGATAAAGTTATGGACATTATTAGTTATGGACATTTTATCGTAAAAGGATTAGAGCGTCAAAAAAATGTTTAAATTATTTAATAATAAAAATAAATCGCTCATAAAACTGATTTTGAACACCAATCATAATTATCTATTTGCTATTGCTTCTTGATATGCACGTTGTTGGAAACAAATGGGTGATGGTGAGTACACAATCACGTACACACACATACACCCTGGCGCGGAACTGCATGCAACCGGGCGCGTCGTAGGTGTAGGATAACGAATGGCCTGTAGACATTTAGGTTAGCTGCGAGATAAGCGAAATCAAGGGGGAAAATGCATTTTTTTCTTTTTTATTTCGACGAATGAGCAGTCGCAGACCAAGCAGTGGTGGCTATGGAAAGCATGGCTAGAAAAATAGGATTGTTGGAGCTTATTTCACCCATCAAAAGGTCATAAGCTTGATGAAGTGCCACGATAGAGCGTGTGTGTGTCGCTCTTCAATAAGCGCTCATAGTCCAACAACTACTGCCTCGTAGTCAGGGATTCGATTCTCAAAGGCTAGGACAAGGATAAGTCCGATATAAAAACCTAGGGGAAGGAACCCCGATTAACAAACCAAATATGGCGAGTCAACTTAGGACAAACCATACGGTGCAGGGGCTCGAATCCCCAGTACCGGCGTCTTTTGGGAGTGAGCAGTGTTGTGGTGGTGGACCACTTGGCCACCACAGCATCTAAAGCTTGAAGTGAAGAAGCTAGAAGAGGAGAGATATGGGTACAGCTTGGTCGTAAGCTGGATGAGCTTTACGACTTCGTCAAACCCAAGCACAACGTGCATAAAGAAACAGTGACCTCTCTATGCACGCTATACGCGAAAATTGAAAGGCTCGACGAAGCTTTGGGCAGAACAACTGTCCCGAAGCCAGTTACGAATAGTGCTACGTGTCAAACCTCCCTTGGGCTGGAGGCTCGACAACAAAGCTCGAAGCGCTCGTCTATCAAAAGGAAACCAGTGGAGTCACCACCTAAGGACTTCTCGAAGCTACAGAAGAAGAAGAAAGTCGAAGGCCAGCAGCGACTCATGATCCCTGATTCATGGTAGATTTTCGCGACACTCAGTGGTTCTCCATGCGAGAAAGATGCTTCCGCAAACCAGCGGGAAATAGTGAGTAAAAAGAAGATTGTGAGTCAGCAAAGCCAGGAAAAATTGGCAAAATTGAGACGCGTACGTCCGAAGCCGATTCGTTCGGACGCTATTCTCGTGAAGGCAGAAGCGGGGAAATCCTACGCGGACATCCTGCAGCAAATGAAGAATGATCCGGAACTGATACAGGTGGGACCCTGTGTCGAACGAATCAGACGGACAGGAGCTGGTGACTTGCTGTTGGAGTTGAAGAGGTCCTCCAACGATAAAGCTGACCAGCTCAGATACTGTATTTTGGCAAAACTCGGAGAAGAAGCAACAGTGAGCACATTGCGGGAAGAGACTCACATTGAGCTGCTCGATGAACTGTCTTCGAAGGAGGAGATCCTGGAAGCTCTGAAAGAGCAACTTAATGTTGCCAAAAACCTGAACGGCTCGTCAGTGCTTTCAATACACTCTAGTTATAGGGTAACCCAAATAGCGACGGTCAAACTACCAAAACTGTTAGCCCGTAAAGCAGCGGAATTGAGCAAAATCCGAATTGGCTGGATAGTCAGTCACATTCGGCTCAAAAACACCCCGTTGAGCTGCTTCCGTTGCTGGAACTTCGGTCATCAAGTCGGCGTCTGTAAGGGGCCAGATTGTTCCAAGCTCTGCCGAAAGTACAGGGAAAAAGGGCATATGGCGAAAATGTGCGAGAAGGAGCCACGCTGTGTACTGTGTACCGAGAATACCGGGCATTCATCTGGGAACAATCGATGTCCGGTATATCAGAGAGCGCTGCAAGCATCTACGAGGACCGTGAAATGAGGATCCTTCAATTGAACCTTAATCACTGTGAGGCAGCGCAAGACTTGCTACTACAAACAGTGAGAGAACTCAAGGTCGACGTAGCCATCCTCTGCGAACCGTTTAGGAATGCCGACGTTTCAACCTGGATCTCAGATACGTCAAACAGGGCGGCTATTTGGACTCCTGATAGGCGCCATATACAGGAAACATCGAGGACACCGAGGACTGGTTTCACCTGGGCCAGGATAGACGACGGTTATATTTATAGTGTATATGCTCCTCCAAACGATCCGATACAGGAATTCGAACGCCTGCTGGATTATCTTGTGGCAGATGCGAGAGGACGGAACCTCCTTATCATTGCTGGAGATTTTAACGCTTGATCCACGGTATAGGATAGCAGAGAATTAAATTGTCAAGGCGAAGTTCTCTTAGATCATTTTGCCTCTCTAGATCTAGTCCTTGCAAATTCTGAGAATAATCCAACATTTACTCGGGGTGGCAATAGCTCGATTGTCGGTCTGAAATTTACAAACGAATGCATGGTTCGTGTAGGCCTCATCTGGGAGGTTAGTGATATATACATCCATAGTGATCACCAGGCCATCCTAGTTGTGATAGCTCGATCCGGAAGATGTGCGACAGACCCAGTTCAGCGCCGTAAATGGAGTATCAAGATGCTCGAAAGAGAAGCACTTGCTTTTATGATGGAGGATACGACCGTCGGCGAAGGAACACCGGAAGAATAAGCGAAGGAATTTATGACACATATCGCCAACGCGTGTGACGCCTCCATGCCAAGAAGCTCTGCAAGAAACCATCGACAACCAGTCTACTGGTGGAACGAGGTTATTGCCGAGAATCGCAGGATGTGCATCCGTAGCAGGTGGCTGTACTCTAGAGCAAAAGGGCGACCTGACTCTGAGCAACTACGAGAGCTGCATCGGAGTAACCGCAACGCCTTGAAGAAAGCCTTCAGAATCAGCAAGCAACGTTGCTGGCGGGAACTGTGCAGAGAAGTCGAGGAAGATCCATGGGGTAAGTCGTACGAAATCGTAATGGCTAAGCTGAAATGCGTAGCCAATGCGAGTCCGATCTGCCCGACGCTGTTATGTGATACGTGGCCACCCTCTTTCCGAAACAATGGGACCTGTCGGAACAGCCAACTCACTGGCATAGATGCGAGGACGTACCGTCGCTTACCCTACAGGAACTTCGGGATGCCTTTCGCCAGATTCGCGATAATAAAGCCCCAGGTCCAAACGGTGTGCCCAACGCAGCGCTGAAGACTGCAATTGAAGCTCGCCGGACCTCTTCTTAAACGTGCACAATGAGTGTTTGCGTGGAGGCTCTTTTCCTCGATGCTGGAAACGACAACGGCTCGTACTCCTACCGAAGGGCAAAAAACCTTCAAGGGATCCGTCCTCATACCGCCCAATCTGCCTTCTGGACTCAGCGGGTAAAATTCTTGAACGCATCATTTGTGGCAGGTTGGAAAAACCGCGCCTTCCGAAAACCAGTTTGGTTTTCGGAAGGCGCGCTCAACTATAGACGCGATCGGTAGAGTGGTTAGATCGGCGACTAAAGCTACAGCGGGATCAAGAAGAAGAGGCACGAAGAAATATTGCACAATCGTAACTTTGGATGTCAAAAATGCCCTTAACTCAGCGAGGTGGAGCTGCATTTTGAAGACACTCCAACTGTTGGAAGTTCTGGGGTATATCAGGACAATCATCCGTGATTATTTCAAGGATCGAGTCCTGGAGTAACACATGAACGAGGGTCCAAGAAATTACGTTGTGTCTGGTGATATCCCACAAGGTTCGGTCCTCGGCCCTTTGCTGTGAAACGTGATGTACGATGCGGTACTAAGGTTGGAGTTGCCGACTGGGGACCAAGCCGTCGGGTTGGAGACGACATCGCGGTGGTGGTCACGGACAAACACTTGGCTGATGTCACCTTCGTAGCCAATGAAGCAATTAGAACCATCCGAATAAAAACATTAAACAGAGGCAGTACTAATCACGAATAGGAAGCAGAGAGAAACCATCACTTTCACGGTCGGCGGACAGGAGATTCAGTCGTTAAAGCGACTAAAGTACCTCGGTGTGTGGATTGACGCTTGTCTTTGATTCGACGATCATCTCCGGACCATCAGTGAGAAGGCAGCTAGGGTCACGACGGCGCTGACACGGATCATGCCAAACATCGGCAGACCGAAACAGAGCAGACGCAAGCTGCTGGCGATCGTGGTACCCATCGAGATCTTGGCGGATGAACGTCAGCGGATGTGGGAGCATGGACGACAGCAGTCGGCGGCGGACCGCCGCGCAGTCATCGAATAAGAGAAAAGTGAGTCGCTAAGACGCTGGCAAGACCGCTGGAGTTCATGGCAGAACGGCATCGTCTTATCCTCGTAATTGCTGCATAGACATCGAGGAGTCACGGAAACGTAAACTTCTACGTGACGCAGCTACTGACGGGCCATGGTTGCTTCCGGGCATACTAGCATCGCGTTAGTCTAGATGACGTCTCAGATTGTCCAGTTTGTGAGGAGGTGGTTGAAGACGTGGAATATGTTGTTTACAACTGCCCACGCTTCGAGGCCGAGCGTCGGCACCTGATTGAAATCCTTCATTACCTCTGGACACCAGAGAGTACGGTCTCGCTGATGCTGAACACGCAGGAGAACTGGAACGCGGTGTATGACTTTGCCATGTGCTTAACCAAGAAACTACGCGAAGCCGAACGTCAGCGGCGTGCATAGCGAGTTACGGTTATAGCACTGTAATGGAGGAGGGCTAATCTAAAAGCCCCTAACCCCACTCTGTGAAGTAATGCCTGGTGGCGGTTCCGAGGGTGAAGGAGCTGTTGGACGTAGGGTTTTAGTATGTATGGTCTACGGACGAGTCCCACACGAGTCGGTCTGGACATGAGAGTCTGGGTTTGAGGGTGTGTAAATGCATTTCCACACACACACACACACACACACACAAACTTTTATTAAATTCTCAGTGCACTCAAATGCACTCGCGGCGAACAAATGAAAGGGTCTTTTCAGGGCGATTCAAGGTTTAAAACTACAGGCAACTGGGGTGACAAAAAAGGGCGCGGACAGGGCGAAACAGGGTGAAAACGGGAGCACTGAAAGGCGGGTAAGCGCAACGAAAACGGTAAGACCGTTCAAATTCGACTATCGCGGTGTTGAATCTCGGCCAGGTCATCGTCTTTGGCTAAAATCAGCTTTGGCCGCTATCAGCTGATTTTAGCATTTCCACGGACCGAGTAACACTAGTTACAATATATAAATGTACTATTTGTTCATACAGTACATTTATTATTATTGTATAATTACATATTAATTTATATTCGTAATTATTAATTCAAATAACAATTTAATTAATAAAATTATTTGTGCGCAACACGTTTTGTTTCATTTTGTTTGTCATAATATGTAAAAATGGTAATTATACCATTTCAATAATACTTATGTTTCCAAAAATATATTTTCTTTTACTATTTTTTTTGTATTAATAATATTGTTATTTTACACGAAATTATTTTACTTTTCGTTTTATTCTGTATAAGAATTTTATTCGGAAAATGCCTACAAGATCTTTCGTAGATCTATACAAATGTATGATACCGTAATGGGTATGGCTTATTAGTTCTTTTTAAGTAACCAATAAGATCAAATAATACTGTATAGTTCAATTGTCGAATCGAAAATTGCAATTCAAACGTATAAATCTTCGAAATAAATATGATTAACATTATTTAAAAACTCGTGAAAAATATATTTGAAATAATAATACACTTAGTATACAGTAAAATCATTCAAAAGAAATTTAAATTGTTTTTTTTTTGGCCGTTTCTCTGACTTCTCTATATAATTATCACATTGAATGTATATTTCATTTTATCATGCTCTTACATAATTGTAATCATAACTGTCATCTTTAAACTGTAGACTGTTTACTAATATGAATTTTAATCACTGAATCATCGGTAAATTATGAAGTGACCAGTAAACTAAAATCTGATTTCTTAATATAATTCTATTACGATATTTTCTAGACATTTTATAAAAATTACGGAAATATAATATTTATAGTAATAAAAGGTAAATTAACTAAAGTGTAAGAATTGATAAATATGCTTCAAATATTCAAGAATGTCAGGAAAAGACCGGATGAAATAACATCGTTTCTTAAATGTTCAGCAAGAGTTAGCTCTTGCTGAACAATGTCTTACGACAGCAATGAAACACCATGTAATTTTTTTTATCTATGATGTAATTTGAATTGAATATTAATTAAAAAAATTATTATCATGTGTTGAGGTAATCTAATCTGTTTACTTCAAATAACATGCTGTACGACCGCTTGATAAAAAAATAATCTTTTAATTCGTCCTTTTTAAGTTTCCTCACACTCATATATGAAATTACAACCTAATAAATTTTGATATTATTATTTTAAGAAGTTATTGAAATATCAGGAAACGAAACAGTCTCTCTTTATTTTTTAATTTACTAGAAACCTAAAGCTTATTGCTACAAAATTAACAATTTCAAACTAACAGACTGTAATTCAAAACATATTTATAAATTTGAATTATTTAGTTGAAACATTAGTGAAATAAGAGTGAAATTAAAATATATGGATTACAGTTTCTACTATAATTTTCTTCCAACTTCATTATAAGTTTAAAACAAATCAGAATAATATTATAAATGTTATTACTTGTTTTATTTTATTTTTATTCATCCAGTTAAATCAATTCTAATATTGAAGAATTATAAAACTTTGCTAAATTATTATTAATTGAATATCACTCTTGTATCTGATACTTGTATACGAACTACTAGATCGATAAAGTCACAGGCAAGTTCCGCAATACTCTTTGGTTCTGTAGAAGAGCCATTGGTTCAAAGTGGGGACTTAAACCTGCGATTATGCTGTGGATCCTAAACGCAATACTGCTACCAAGACTGACGTATGGAGCAGTCGTGGAAAGCAAAAAAGATCCACATCTAATAAATTGAAAACACTGAGAGGAATGGTCCTAAAAGCCACACGCGGGGCCATGCGAACCACTCCCACTATGGCTCTGGGGGTATTATTTGACGTATCTCCCTTTGATCTTGAGATCATCGGCAAGGCCGCCAGTTCTGCTCTCGACTTAAGGCTTATGGCGCATGGACCAACAAGGGTTTACAGTCCAACTTCCCCATGTCTTTGAGGGCTTGATCACAATGGGAAGGGTGGATTATACGATGGCTATCTCCTTTGATCGAGAGTTTTCCATCTCGTTCACATCGGATACAACGGAGGACAGCCGAGGCTCTCTACCCAGAAATGGCGACAGGAGCTGGAGCTGGCATCTACAATCGTAAATGTGGCTTCAGTACGTTTGTTCCCCTCCCGAATCATCTGACGGTACTACACTCTAAATTGTTTTCTATTCAGAGGTGTGCCAAGTTGATTTTGAACGGAGGAAATTTATGAAGCAATCGGACCAGGAACGTTCACATCTGCACCGTCAACAAAGCGGCGCTGGCATCACTTAGCTACGTAAGCACAAGATCTA
Organism: Psix sp. ZL-2020; assembly: GCA_022817045.1. Lineage (NCBI taxonomy): Eukaryota > Metazoa > Arthropoda > Insecta > Hymenoptera > Scelionidae > Psix > Psix sp. ZL-2020. The sequence goes on along the minus strand of JABFQD010001528.1, from coordinate 9,985 downwards.
GGCTTGTTGCTAAGTGTAAAGGGGTGCTAAACCAACAAGGGAAATGCTGGAGATTGATGCAAGCTTCACTGGATTTCAGCACATTCAGAAATCAAAGGCAATATGATTGTTGACAAACTGGCTTAACTTGGAGCTAGAAGAGCTCTGACGGGATTGCCGTCGAAAATAGTTGTCAGCACTTTTATTAATAAATATGGATCGGTATCAGCCACCGGCAGCGGTGGCTTGATACGAGCACTTGCAGACAGGCGAAACTGCTCATAGGAGCAAATTAATGGCTTACAAATAGGAGGTGAGCGAACAAAAGGCTCTTACCAAGATTTCTGGTAGGCGTGGAAGCCTCTCACCTCCCTCTTCCATTATTATTATTATTATTATTATGCTGAAGTATCGAAAGCATAATTTTTTTTTAATTTTTAATGTCAGAAAAAATAGATAATTTTTAATTGTTTTTACAAACAATATGATTTTGAATAAATCTTGCAAAAAATAAATAGAAATTAAAATAAATAATTAAAATACATTTTTAATTATATAAATTTATTATCATTTAATTGTTTCGTATGAGTATCATTGAACGTCATTTAATATAATTCATCTTTAATGTATCATTCTTACTAGCATTTCAGAATTCACTTTTTATACCTGCTTCAATAAAAAGCGATTACCACGTCTGCAGATAGATTCAACATACCGGAGACGGTCATTAGGTAGATCGTATGTATGCTGAAAGGCTGGTAAGTACATAGTGTATGGGGAGAAACGGTAACCCAAGAAACCGTTAACGAGGGATGTCCACTGGGCGGAGTACTATCTCCGCTACTTGGGAACGTAGTTTTAACGAGCTAGTGCACATACTCAACGGCATGAATATTTTCACCGTTGGTTATGCAGACGCCTTGGTCCTCCCAATCAAGGGGCGGTACGAAGAGGTTCTGCCAGACATATTTACGGAAGGACTAAGTAGAGTTAAACAGTGGTGTGAAGGAAGATTTTTGAGGGTTAATTTTGCTAAATCAGAGATAGTTATCTTCACAAGACGATACAAGATCAAAAATTATAAAGAAGTAACGTTCTACGGGAAGAAAATACAGCATACGGAGAAAGCCAAATATCTAGGGGTATACTTGGATAAGAAATTGATGTAGGGAACCCATCTACAGAGACAAAGCAAAAAAGTGTTACCGTTACTCATGCAGTGTAGGGCGGCCATAGGCTCAGACTGGGGACTTCAACCGGAAAAAGCACTATGGCTATACCAAGTTATTGTAATACTGCGGCTAACACACGCATCAGTAATATGGTGAAAAGCAACCGAAAACGATACCCAAGTGAGAATCATGGATCATGAATAGATTTCGTACTTAGAGGAACTTTCGGAGTGAGGAGAAGTACTCCAATAACTGCGATGAACCAGGTCAGCTTAGAACTAATTATTATCAGAGGGGCGGCCAGGACGGCACATAGAATGTTAAGTTGCAAACAATGGAGATAACAAGGAAGTACAGGACATGTAGAAATCTTAAGAAAAATTTCAGTTAACCAAGATCCGACTGTACTTCAGGATAGGACAAACAAGAAATTATTGTTTGGAAAACAATATAAAGCGGAAATCCCAAGTCGACAGGCTTGGAAAGAAAAGCGCGGGTCCGAAGACGGACTGATCTGATTTACAGACGGATCTAAACATGTCAACAGGGACTGGACTTGTCATCTGTGGCCCCAGAAGTAGGGATGATTTAACCTACTCTTTGGGAACACAGAACACTATACACCAAGCCGAGATGGTGGCTGTGGGAATATGTGCAGAGAAACTGATAGAAAAGGAAATCAGGGAAAAAAGAAGTACTCTCTGTACAGAGAGCAAAGCCACACTGATGGCTTTGAGAAATCCAGTAAACAACTCCCAGCTGGTGAATTCGGTCTGTGAGATGTTGAATAGACTAGCAGGGAGTAATAGAGTATGTATTTGTTGGGTTTCTGGACACTCTGGGTACAACGGGAACGAAAGGGCGGATAAACTCGCTAAAAACGTGCACAAGGCAATGTACCCAATATTTGTGCATAGGGGAACCCTATCAATTAAAACTTAACGCAATCGATAAGTAGGTCAATGATAGGGAGGAAGAAAGATGGATACCATTTCATAACAAACCTAAGCAGGGCTAAAGCCAGAGGTTACATAGATCTACTGACGGGGCACTGAGGAAACACCATACCACGTAATCTGCAATTGTCCAAAGTAACTGGGCATTCAACAGAAATGGTTGGGTAAAACAGAGACTATAATATCGATTAAAAAAGTTTCCGTGGACAAGCGCAGAATCGTAGTACAAACTGAATTTATCTATATTGCGAGGAGTAAAATATACTTGTCCAATATTGTTTTTGAAAGCTACATAATGCCACTAGATTATTAATCGATTTTACGAAAAGATTTTGAAAACTTTTAAACTTCCTAGTTATTCAAATTCAATAACTATTTACGTCATTACCTAGGCACAACGACGTGGACGTAGTAGTTTTCTGTTTCCGTCAAGGTATTTGTTTAATGAGAGAACCCTGGCCTCTCATCTTCTGTGTGCTTATTTAAGATGAGTATCCTCGCCTCTCACCTTCGAGGTGCTTGTTTCAGATGAGTTCCCTTGCCTCTCATCTTCGGAGCGATTGATTCAAGGAAACTTTTGTTTGAATTTAAAAGTTTTTAATTCTTCTTCTGTTCAAATTGATAACCCCCTTTTTATGGTAGCGTCCTAACTGAAAGTCAGTTTCATCGGTGACATTTTGCAAAATTTCAAGTGTTACTTGATTCGATATCTCATGAATTTTTGTCATCAGATCATCAATGTAGTTGGGTTTGGTTTCGTACTTTGCTTTTAAGGTAGACCCAGTAAAAAACGCCAAATGAAGCCATCAGATCAGGTGACCTTGGTGGCCATTCTATTGCACCGCATCTACCAATCCGTCTATCAGGAAAAACTTTTTCTAAGAAATGACGTACTATCAAAGAAAAATGAATTTGAGCTTTATCTTGTTGAAACCAAACATTGTTAAAGGCGTCCAGCACGATTGCTCGTATTGCCGGTATAATGCCATTCGTCGAAAAATTAACATACTTTTCAGATGTCAAATTATGGTCAATAAAAAACGGCCAGATGATATGGTTACACAATATTCGAGTCCAAACGTTGACATTCTGAAGATATAGAGTGTGATGCTTTTTCATTCAATGAGGATTCTCAGTGCTCCAGGACCTCACGTTTTGTAGGTTGATAGAGCCATTCATGTCAAAAGTAGCTTTGTCAGAGAAAAAAGTCCAGGATAGAAAAAGGGAACTTCTGTTGCACTGCAGCATTATTCTTTTAGGTCTTCCAGATTGTAGTTCGTTTCTAAGTGATTCAGTTCGTACAAATTGATCAACTGTATAAAAAGGAGTTGATTAAGAAATGGGCTAACGATCAGGGAAAATGTTGAATAAATTGATGACATTTTGGTTTCACATTTCATAATAAATAAATAAATAATATCTTTTCACTGAAGAGATTATTAGTCAAACAAATAAACCTTTGTTCCTTACGAACGTTAAGGGAGAAATGAACAGACAACTGTAATAATACAATAGAATATCTTGCAACTGTCACAAAATAAGACATTAGTTGTATTGAAAAGCTTTTTGTGAAATGGATACTTTTTTGCTTCTGTTTCGCACTTCGTCTAACCCGCACCCTCTTGAAGTATAAGAGAGAGAGGGGAAGATTCGAATTTAGTGGCATTATGTAGCTTTTGAAGAAAAGAATGGAAACGTGTATTATTCTCCTCGCAATAATGATAAATTTAGATTTATTGCGATTCTGCGATTTTTTAGCAAAAATTTTCAAAATTTAAGCATTTTTATTGAAAATTCGCAAAAACGTTTCCGACAAAAGTTACGTAATTTGATGCAAGGATTCCAAATCTGCAATAAAAAAATGGGGGTTCATATTTGAAAATTTGAGGTTGAGTTCGGTATCATTGAATTGACATTTGAAATGTATTAGACAAGTGTTTTTCTGTTTCCCTGATTTGACGTTAATTTTTCAAGATATTCGAACGTTCTGGGACTTTTAGAATACCCTATATATTTGGGACCATAATATGTAACTGTTGTCTTCTTTCATTAAGTAGACAAAGTTTAAACATTGTTAATGAAGTCAGGAGGTGTATGCATTTGACTGTATGCGTTGGATTGCCCGAAATTGTGTTTGAGTAAGGACGTAGAGGTTACTTTCAGCATGTCGGCCCGTCTTAATTTATCGGTTGTTCGTTCGGAGGGAAGAGTTTAAGTGTAGGATTACATTCAGCAGACAGTGGCTCATACCAGACGGCATCTGCATGTCTACCTATGGCAGTTTAAGAGGTTTGGGCGATGTATTTTGAGTTTTATTAAGTAGCCTTGAAAAAGGCTGTTGCTGAAGCTCACGTCAATGATCTAGAGAGTCCTGAGAAAAACTGATGCCATGAAGGCTAGATAACGGCTGCCGGTCTGGGGATCCAGAAGTGTGAAGCCTTGGTTCACTGCCGTTGTTATCGGGATTTCGGGATATTCGCCTGTGGGTTCCTCGCTGTCCAGTCATCAGAGAAAGAAATAATTCGAGTGGCTTGCGGACCGCGCTTTTAAACCCTTTCGGAAATTCGTGGATTGGTGCGGGTAATTTCGCTTGGTGATTAGTCGCGCGTGCATGGAAGGAGTTATTCGCGGTATTCCTATTCGACATGCGCCGTAAAGCGTAATTTCCAATTTTAAGTTTGCAAGAAATATATCTTGCTTATTATCTTGGCGTAATTTTTCCTCGCGTAAAAAATACTAACGTCAAGTTCTATAATAGAACAAAAAACATGCGTGGACAATTATTTGATTGATTAATAATACTGGATATATCGCTAGGCGTTTTCTAATAGGTTTATATTATTGTGAAGCAAAATTACAATTCGTGCAGGAGTTCTAAGTCATCTCGAGTTAGAAATCACTAAATTAAAAGTGAATGATGTAAAACTTGAGGATGAAAAGTTTTCAATCGAAATTTTTACTTTCATGTGTGATATATTAGCAAGAGCGTACATAAAACAAGTTAAATGACATACCGAATTTTACGCATGCGAAAGGTGTAAAGTTAAAGGCGTAAAATGTAATAATAAACAAATTTATAGCAATATTAGTGCACCAGAACATTTAAATTAATCTTTCAAAGACCCAACTCAGCCTGAACATCATTCTAAGGAAACATCACGTCCTTTAGATATTATAAATTTCGATATAGTCCAGTCTGTTCTTATAGATCCTATGCATCTTTCATATTGTGGAGTTGCAAGAACATTATTAAATAAAATTATTTTACTTGGCCTTACATGCCGTTACAGAATCATTGAACAACGAACGAAAATATTACAGTGTACACTAAATAATATTTCAAAAGATATAACCGAAGAATTTCAGCGAAAAAAATTATTTTCAATGACATTCAAAAGTGAAAAGCAACTTTATTCAGGTTTTTTGTGACATACCAGCGGATTGATTATAGAGAATCTTTTATCTCATAATGCCTAAAAACATGTTTTGTACAGAACCGTAGCTGTTTATAATGTAAAAACAGCCAAATCACTATTAAAACCATCTATTAAACTAATGCCATCTTACAGTGGTCAAGCATCTCAGATATTAAATTTTCATCTTCTAATTCATGTCTCCGATAATGTAGTGCACATGTAAATTATCTTAAAAACCTATTCCGTCTTTATTTTTGAAAATACAATAGGGTTCACTTTGAAAAACATTTCTTCAAAGTATGCTAAAGAAACTTATATATTTATTGGTCAGATAGAAAAAGTTCATTATATCTTTATGGTTGAAGTTACACATTAAACTGATTTCAAAAGTAAATTTGATCATGTTAAATGTAATGGAATGTCTTTCAGAAACTTGCACTAGATGTTAATATACAGCAAATTAAAAAATTGTTTATATATTTATGTTGGCGAGAACTATTTTGTAATTCAATTATTGCATTAAGAAAGAACATTAAGTTGTAAAATAATACCAATGAGTTTATCTGAGTCGGCAAGTCGACTCGCGCACCACACATGCGCAATCATATCTCTCGGCCCTCCTTCGTAATACTCACCGCGCGCGCGACTGCCTTACGGGGGCTCAGACTCCGTCATTTGCTAGTAACAAAATCTTAGTTCCGAGCAAACGGGATAGAGGCTCTTGCGTAGCGGCCTAGTGTATTCGTTTACTTATTTGTGAGCTGTTATCAAAATTTTCAATTTTTTTTATTATAAGCTGCAGTTTTATTTCGGAATATAAAAAGATGGGAAACAAGATATATACATTGATTAAGTAGTATATTTGTATTTTTTGTGCTCAACCTTCATGTAATCACAAATAAATAATATGTTATTAAAGAGTTTAGTGTTGTTTTTTTTTAATAGATTGATATCTCAATGAACCGACTGTTTCAAAAGTTAAGAACTAATTTATTTAATTGACAATGAAATGAATCTATTCAAAATATGAAAAAGCTGCTTTCATTAACAAAAAAATAATTAAAAGATCATAATTTAATTTTGTAATGAAAAAAGATTAATTATTATATTATTATATTATTAAATCTAATTAAATACAATAAGAAGAAATGTAGTAGAGAAACACTAAAAAACATCATTTTTATACATTTAAATGAATCTTTTTATATTATTTCAGTCATCCTTATTTTTTATGTTAATGAATGTCAATAAATTATGTATTAAGCCCTGTTTATGCTTCTTACGATTTCTTCTACTTCAATTTTTTTTTTCACTTAGTTATGTTATATATATTTCATTCATGCTTATTATGTTTCATTTGTAATTTTATCATAAATTCTAAAAGTATTAAGAAATTGTTTTAATACAGTAAATTTTATGATTTTTTGTTAACGACATGTTTGTTCGATATTTTTATTTTATAAAAATAAAAACCATTCACCGCTTTCGGTGAATTCTGATAAAATATTGCTTGAGGCATAAGTGTCGTCATTTATGCTACAGCACTGCTACGAATACTGAAGCGCGTATTCATTCAAAATTAGAGGCGCCTTGAATTTAAAAACTGTCTTCATCTCCCAGGGTCTTCGATTTATCTTCTTTTTTCGGTGTCGTCTTTTGACCTCCTGTAAATCTGCCGTCTCCAACGGTTAGATTCTAGCTTCTAAATCATAAGACATCCGGATCGCACCAAATTACAGTACACTTTAGTTTAAAAGTTTATAATGTATATGATCCATTACAAAAAATATGGGTTCTGGGAGCAATTTTTTTCCATGTATACAAGGTGTTTCAGACCACCCGACCACCCTTAATGTCTTTACAAATCAACGTTTGCATGTCTACCTATGGCAGTTTAAGAGGTTTGGGCGATGTATTTTGAGTTTTATTAAGTAGCCTTGAAAAAGGCTGTTGCTGAAGCTCACGTCAATGATCGAGAGAGTCCTGAGAAAAACTGATGCCATGAAGGCTAGATAACGGCTGCCGGTCTGGGGATCCAGAAGTGTGAAGCCTTGGTTCACTGCCGTTGTTATCGGGATTTCGGGATATTCGCCCTTAATGTCTTTACAAATCAATGTTTGGATTAAAAACGCGGGTCAAATATTTTTTGAAAACCTATCTGATGACACCAAATTCGCTCCACCCGCCCCACTCCCAGTGGGTGGGGCTGGGAGCAAATCTGAAAATTCAAATGGAAACCGCTATTTTTGATTGCAGATAAGAAATTTTTTTTTATTTTCAACAAAACTATGTAAATAAATATTAATGATAATGAATAATATCCAGAAAAATATGAATAAAACAACAAAAAATTATAGAAAAAAAGGAATTTTGAGTAATATCCATTTGATAAATAATGAAATGAGTTAATAAATATCTTTACGCAATAAATAACATCGAATGAACACTAAATAAATAAACAATATAAATAAAATTTGAATAAATAACGAACAGACTAAAACAAGTGTTCAATGTGAACTCCGTTTTTTAATCAATATGTCTGGAGCCTTTTTAGAACAAATCCGACAGCAGCATTTAGAGAACGAATAGCGGTTCGTATTCTCTCCATCATGTCTTTTCTTGTCGTGTGTCGCTCGATGTAGACCAAATTTTTAATTCTTCGCCACAAGTAATAATCCATTACGGTTTAATCGGTTGAGCGCGGCAAATATAAAACTGGGCCAAACTTTCTTATCCATCTTTCAGCGAAAAGATTATTTAATTTTTCCCGGGCTACCGGTGATGTGTGCGCTGGGCATGCGTCTTATTAAAATCACATTATGCGACGTAATTGCAGCGACACGTCCTCCACAAAATGGGCAGTTCGTTTTTCAAAAAGTCTGCATAATTTGCACCATTCAAATTGCCGTCAATAAAGTAAGGTCCTATAATTTCATTATCCAGAATACCACATCAAGCATTCGTTTTCCAGACATGCTGTTGATCAACTTCTCTCAACCAGTGGGGGTTTTCCTCAGCCCAAAAACGAAAATTCCATGTATTAACTTCTGTATAGCTTTTGAACGTGCATTCGTCAGTGACAAGTATTTTGCGATAAAAGTCAGGTTGTTGGTTTTGCATCATTTTGCAGAAAGCTGATCTTTGCGGAAAATCATTTTCTTGAAAACCCAGTCGGAATATCATTCTGTACGGATATAATTTGTTTTCGTGCAAAACCCGCGAAATTGTTGTACTCACACCGGAATCTCTTGTTCGATGCCTTAAAGAGTCATTGGGATTAACATGAACTGTAGTCAAATTATCCGCGCTTTTGACACCTCTAATTTGACGGCGGATGTTTCTCCCTTTACTTTGATAGAGTTGAACAATGTCATCAGTTCTCACGCGTCGCAATAGACGTGAAAATCACTTTTCTCGAATGTGGAGTACGATTTGGAAAACGTTCGCTCCATAGAGTAACAGCCCTATCGTAAACCCCACTAGCTTCTTTTAATATCAATAACATATAACATATAAAAAAATAATAACAGTCCCTTCCGGATTATCATAAGGAATATTATCATTAGATCTTAATCACGTGTCATGTCCAGCAATTTCGGAGATGACATTATTTATATAAATCTGCAAAACGCGGTTTTCAGGGTCCACCCGAAAACTCGCACGTTCCGTCCGATCAGCAAGTTGCATTTTCTTGGCGTTTTATGCTTGTTGCCGCGGATCCCACGCTTCGCCCTGGACCGCGTCAGCAGAATCGCCGAAAATCATGCGATGCTGATCTTCGGATTTCACCTGATGTCGTTGGTTCTCACGCTTAGAACCAATTTAGGAATTATAAATTATTATTTAGGTATTGCACCACGTAGCCGGTGCATACATACATAACCAAATACATTCCGTATCAATATTGTATCGGTGCCTGGTGCCATAATAAACTCTATATCCGCAATTTCCACGCGTTTTATTGCCGTGTGGTCAACAACCCGCACGCGAACTTCCACCCACGACTATTCTCCAGTCGTGGACGTTACAGCGTTAGCGTTGTTAAAATTCTGGTGCCGTGACCAGGATTACGTGTTCGCGTGTGGTGGCTAAGTGACGATCACCGAGAGACCAACCAGACGTGCGCCTATGCTACACCAGTACCCAGAGAGCCAATGCCATTGCAACCAAGCCTTCTGGACAACTGTAGGAAACCACCCAGCATATGTCCTATAGTTACTGAAGAGCAAGACGACCAAATAACCATCGACCTCGGTAAGTTAATGTCTGGTTATTAAGACTCGATCTTTTCTGAAATATCCACACAGAGCCTCGAAAACACTTATGCTAATTATCCGCCTATTAATATGTTACTGCGTACGCCTCCCTGTAATCACGACTCTCGTGAAAGTAATAGTCACGAACGTGGGGCAAATCCTGAACGACAAAATGGTCCATCGAGTGATCAACCGATTCATGACGC